>CABFOQ010052731.1:10646-26248 GCA_900660455.1 Gephyroberyx darwinii
CTGCCAACCCCATCTTTCCTCCTCCCATCTCTCTCTTCCCCATCCCTTTATCTTTGCTGTAAGCCCCCATATCACTGCTTCTACCCCCCCGAACCCTCCTCTATACTTTCCTCTATTCCTCCCTCTCTTCCTCCATCCTCCAATCCTTGCCCTATCCCTCCTACCCCCTTTCCTCCCTCCTCCACTGTCCTCCCTCCCAACCAATTCCCTCCCTCTCTATCAACTTTCCATCCTTGCATCTCACCCTTGCTACCTCCCTCTCTGTGTATCCTTGGGGGATATCTTTATCTATCCCCCACTCCCCTCTCCACCCACCTCCACCCCTCCCTCTCTTTTTGTCCTCCCCTGCCTCCCTGCAGGTTGTCATGGAGGTGTGCACCAGAGGAAGCTGTACAGTGACCTGATGGTAAATTATAATCGCCTGGAGAGACCCGTCCAAAATGACTCGGCACCCATCGTGGTGGAACTGGGTCTCACACTGCTACAAATCATTGACGTGGTGAGTGTGTGTCTGTGTGTTATCAGTGTGTGTGAAGACCAGAGGAAGAGAGGCATGCCTTATAGGGGGGATTTGTTTTGGAGATCAAGAGAGAGCGAGTCTTTTTGTGCATGCTCATGCACATAGTCTACTTCCTCTGAACTGGTATATAAATCCATGCTCATCCCATCAGTGTCTGCACCATAACAAGTGATTATTCACCTTAGAAAACCACTGATGTTTGTTTCTCATTTCTGGTTTTTAATTCCATGGCAGCTTTGCCGCTCCTTCCACTGGACAAGCACATTCAGTCTCAATGTTGTGATGTGCCCGTTCTCGTTTTGCCTCTGATTTTCTTTTTCCCTGCTCCTCGTCGTTCTTGTTCCCTCTCTCTCTATTGGTGGAGATCTCTCAAATGAGGTGTCACTCATCACTCGAGGCCCTACCAGTCTGCTGTTTAGTTTCCAATTGAAGAGGATCATCACGCACAACTTTTCATTATGCCCGACGATAGCACAACGATTGTTATCTATCTACAGAGCCTGAGATGATGAATGTGGCTCTTATGGTTGTGAAGCTTTACTTGATTCATTTTGGGTATGTAAGGCTATAATTCCCCAGAAACCCTTAGAGCTGAGTAATAGTTGTGTACATTTTGCCTACAAAGGCACACAGAAAGCCTGTTCACCCCTGTGCAGCCACAGCAGTCAATGTTTCACTTACACCTAACTCTGTATCAGCACTTTAATCAACGCTACTGTTGCTCTGGTGCTTTTTCTGTCATGTCTCATATTTTATTTTGTCTCTTAAATGTTTGCCCTCAGCTTCACTTTGTGTTCCCCGTCTCATGCACCTATCCTCCCACATACCCACACGTAACCCCTCGCCTGTTAGCCTGACCACATAGCCAAAGCACTCATCCAAAAAACCCGAGCCGACACCCTGTCACATCTCTGAGCCCGGGTTGTCAGTCCTGTCGGAGGATGTGTACGTCTCTTCATGATAACTACATGGTGCTAAGAGCTTCATGGTGGGCCGTTATATATGGTTCCCATTCTATTATTCATCTGGTCCAACGCTCCTACAGCAAATATGAAACAATTTTTCTTTTTTTCAGTCTTTTTAGAGCTCACAGAGGTAAGAAATGTGTTGTCTGGCTTGCTGGAGACATAAGTCAAGAGGCGAGCCTTTCTTGAGAGAGCACATATGACACATCTGTGTGCCATTTCTAACATATTTGTGAGTTTGAGGAGAGGCGACACATATCTTGTGTTGTGAACACATGCTGAAATATTCTGTGCTGTTATTAACTCGCCGTGTTGACAAGTTACAAAAAGTTACGACGTTACAAAATGTGTTGTCCTTAAAGAGACACACAGAAGTGTTAAATGATAAATGGAGTTAAAGATGATGTGTGTTTGGTTTGGAAAGCATCATATACTAGTCAATTCACCATAACCGCATTTAGAAACAATAAATGAAAATGACACCAACCATACACCCTCAATGGACAGAAGAAAAACTCACTGATCTAACAGTCTCATCTCAATCTCACTATTAAAATCTTAATATGAAGATAAGATAATACCAAATGAAATCACCCATAATCATAAATTGCTATCCCTTATGGCCCGGTCCAAGATTAGCACTGCCCAAGTCAACTTTGTTGATGGTTTACAAAACAGAACCATAATTGCTTTAATTCGCCAAGCACAACATCATGGCTGCCTCGTTGACTCTAATCTGGCCGTGGCTCCAGATGCCTGAGGACCCATAGGCTGGAGCTGGGAAGTTGTGAAACTGTGTACACATGACCTCCCCTCCATCAGTTCACAGCCTGAGCCAGCCAGCTGCTGCATTTTCTCCTCTCGTGTGTGTGTCCGTGTGTGTGTGGAGTTTGTTTTTGTCTGTGTTTTTGTATGCCTTTAAGGAGATTAGGGTAGGATTCAGTGAAACCCTTCTTAATTAAGTAATTAAGACTTCTTAAGTGGTGCAGATTGGCAGATAGTTTTCACATTTGTAATAGAGAACACAGTCGGGTCTTCGATGTTCCAGTATGCTCTCCACTTATTGGTTAGGATGCCACACATCGTACGGCACACATTGATAGCAGCGTAGATTCATAATGGATAAGTTAGCATGGGCATCTAAATGACTGCTTACTGGGCAGTTGTGAATAATGTAAAGCTGTATGTGTGTGTGTGTGTGTGTGTGTGCGATGTGGCATTTGGTTCCTGGTGAATAATATATCTCGGTAGCGCGACCTGACCTGAGTCTCCATCTGCTCCTGGGTAACTCTCTGTCCAGGGAACTGGGACAGGTTGTGCCCTCAGTCTGGGTTCTTCACCATGAAGGATGACAAGACAAGACAGACGGACCAGACAGACCGGCAGACGGACCAGACAGACCGACAGACGGGCCAGACAGACCGACAGACGGACCAGACAGACCGACAGACGGACCAGACAGACCGACAGACGGACCAGACAGACCGACAGAAATGAGAGCTCCAAAGAAACCAATACTCAATTTTATTTTATTTATTTAAGAAAGAAAGAAAGAAAGAGAAAGAGAGAAAGACCAACTGTTGGTGCTGAGCCAGTGATATTTAGTGTGGATTCAACAACCCTTCATATGGCCGTCCTCACCTGATGAAGTATCCGCATTTAAAAAGGTGTTTTGGAGGGTTGCCGGTTCTCTGCTTGTGTTCACATTTGACTTCTATCAGCCCAGCTTCCCAGTAGTACCGTTCATTGTGGTGCTGCCTTACCAGACAGCGATGTCTCCTGCCTGCACTCGCTCAGTTGTACAATAGAAGTTCCCCAATATCTGTTGAACACTTTCAAAACATGGAGGCCCAGTGTTCACACTTCCAAGATCTTTTTCTAGGAATTCGCTGAAAAGGTGAAGCCTTGCAACAAATGCAGTTATATGGCAATGCAGCAAGTCAAGGGAACACACACTTTATAAGATTCTGAAATATGACTCAGGATATGACTCATTCATTTTCATTGTTTATTTGTTCTCTTTGAAACACCCATCTTGGTCTCCTGATCTGGATTGGAAAAAAAGAGACATGCTATCCCATTGTTCCCTTCTGGGGATAGTACTTCCTAGTACTTCCTGATGAAATGTTATTTTTGGAACACTATACATGAAGATTTACAATAAGTCATCACTTGACATATTAAAAAAAACACAATTTTGTCCATGACCCTATGATGCAGCTACAATGATATACAGTTAAGGAGCTTTCATTGGGTGCAAATGTCTATCAACCCCTTTGTCACCAGTTGATTCATGAGGATTGTTTGTGTTGGGTGTGACAGGGCTGATACCGCCCATTGAAGTTAAGAGAAACCCCACAAAATACCACAAAAGAGCACAAAATACGAAACACAACCTCAAAACAAAATCAACCAAATCTCACAGATTAGGTGCTTGCTCACACGTACACACACACACACACACACACACACACACATACACCAGACAGAAGAGTGTTGTTTTGTGAAGAGTACAATGGGATGCTGCTCCATTTCAGCGGGGGAGAAAGAAGGCTGTTTGAAAGAGGGACAGATCAGGAAGGACAGGTGAAGATAAGATTGGACTGAGGAAGGAGTTAGGGAGGAGAGGATGAGAGGAGGGGCGGAGGAGAGGTGAATAGGTGTTTGGCGACAGAGGTTGCATGAGAATTGATTTTCACTGCAGTCTTCAGGGAGTAGGGAGCAAGACCAGGGAATTTACTTACCTTGAAATTGAGTTTAACCACCTTCTGAAGCTCATATACATCCTAACGTGACGTTGTGAATTCAGAGCTTACGTTACAATAGGTGTACGTTTATTAGTGTCAGATCAATGTAAGATAACTATATGAAAGAACGATCTTTGCAGGAAAATAAAGCATAAATTGCTTTACGTAAATTGATGGTTTGGAAAATATCATTTCTTTTGTTTGTATTGGTGGTTGTTCAACTTGTGGTGATCACAAACTGGAGTTCATAGTTCATCAAGCGAGAGAGAGGCAACAAAGATTACAGGTCATAAAATCTGGAGGAGACTGGAAGGACTTCACACTCACTGGGTCTCATTTACAAACCATAAATCTGTGCTTAAACGTTGCATACGAGTATTCTGCCAAAAATATTGGGATTCATCAATATGTTCAATATGTTCTTAGTTCGAATTGTTCTTACATTGCAAACAAATGTAGAACTGCCTCAGCCCAGTTGTATGTATTAATTATATAGGCCTCCGAGCACCGCAGGACATAACTGCTTTTAATACCATGTAAATTATTGAAAATTGAAAATCGAAATTGGTAATAATTTGTAGAAAATCATTTGACATTCAGCAGTTCTTGTCTGTTCCTCAGTGTTCAGCACTGAAAGTCTTTAATTAAAAAATAAGAGTCTCATGAAAATGGTCTTTAATCTGCCATTTTAAATGGTTCATAAGGCGTAAGTACGGTACCGGTACCACTCATGCCAGAGGAGACACTGCGTTACAGCCTTCCTTTGCTGGCTTCAACCTATGAAAGTATGACTTCAGTTTCGCTATTTGAGTTCACCAACGTATGCACATCGATAAGAACGAAATTGGCCGATCCACACAAGTCTTGAATCCGGGGAAAATTTGTGACAGCACTTTCTGTTTTTCAGCTTTTCAGCTTTTCTATATTAATGAATGAGACCCACGTGTACCTGTGTGTGTGTGTGTGTGTGTGTGTGTGTGTGTTATCGTTAAACTACCTTCAAAGCCTGCGCTCATTACCAATCCCAACAGATCTCTCCTATTTTTTTATTTCTTTATTTTTATGTTGGACCATTAGAGGTTACCCCGACTAAGAAGCCTTGAGATCCATGAGAAGACATTTGGTTTCTGGTAACGTCCGGCCCCTCGTTCCTGGATAACACACACTGTCTGCCTCAGTGATTCAACAAGCTTGTCCACGGTCAAGGCCAAATCTAAGAGTCGTCCTCTCTGACTGTCAATTTTTCCATATTTTACTTCTGAAATTGTGTCCTGCGAGAGAAAAGAGCGAAGAAGAGAGCGAGGGGGAAAGGGAGCAATAGAGTGACGACTAGAGAAAAGGGGAGATGAGATAGACTGGGATGAGAAATGAAAGTGAGAGAATTGGTTTCATGATTTGATTTTACCGCAGTAAAATAAAATAAAGTTTTGAACGGGTTGAACTGGGGGTGTCATTCCAGCTTTAGCCACGGGTACAAGATAAAATGATAACTCACTTCAAAGATCCCATGAATATAAAAAAAACAAACTAATCCATGAAGGAACAGAGTATGAGATGTTACCGTTATCACCCGCTATCACTGTTGACAAGAAGGTTTGCATGGTATTTTCAGAGGTAAAAGGGAGATAACACATCAATGCACACAGTCGCACTATACCACTGTGTAACACAAGGAATAAAATGTATTGCTGTCATGTAGGATTCTGCAGCACAGACCCCAACAAGCACTATTCCCACCCCCAGGTTATTTGTTCTCTTGTTCCTTGTGCCTATTTCTAGCCCCTTGTATTTTTGTTTTTCCTTTGCTATCTCCTTCTCTCTGTCTCAAACTCCATTTGCTCTGTCTCCTCTTTCTTATCTCTCTCTCTCTCTTTCTCTCCTCATCCCACTCATTTCTTTCCCTCCATAAACTGTTCCCGCCCCTCTCTTCGCCCCATCTTTCCCCCGCCCCATCTGTCTTGTACATCCTTCATGAATTGCTGTTTCATATGTCTTTCCTTATATTGTTTTCAAGGTTGTTTAAAGTCAATTATTATTATAAAATATTATCCTATTATTTTCTTTTTATTATTTTGGCGATTAGTACTAAGCCGTCATTGCTATGGTGTTTTAACACTGCTCTTCCAACAGATCACTGGGCAACCAATCAGTGCTGCCAGTACTGCAACGTCCTTTTCCTTGGATTTTCTGTTGATGAAGTTTGAGTTTCTGTAGGTGGCGCTCTTTTCTTTGCCTGTTCAGCCATGGTGGCTATCACTGCTCATGCTAACTACCCAGTTCCTCTTCTCTTTGTTCCAAAGCAACCACTGCTGCTGCTGTCGAAAACGTAAAACATATCGCTTCCTGTGTGGGGGGGATTTTTCCTGCAAGACCTACCCCACACTGGGTGTTTAGAACAAATAAAAGCTTGGGTATGAGTATGGGTTGAATCACTATCAATAAAAAAGTGTTTATATGAAAATGTTGCAGATTATTACTTTAAAGTGTTTTAGTGCTTCAGTTGGAAAAAATGAATTATTGTTGTTGTTCATGTAATTTATCATCAAATGTAGATAATTCATATTCACCACCAAGCTTTAAATGCCGTTCTTTGTGTGATTATACTTGTTTGGTGATATGGCTGGTCAGCTGGTGGTCATTACTGATGACGAGCAAAAGGATGAGTTTGAGTTGTAACAAGACTGGAACCTAAAAGTGTCAGAAACTGGACTTCCTACCGGCTTGCCTGAGGACACTACGTTAGATCTGGTTTCCTCCTTTAAGTATCCTTTCTAAACCTGCCCATATATTGCTGCCTTTAACTGATACTAACAACTGGTAATGTTTTATGATGTAATGTAATGTAATACCATTTTTCTGTTGTTGATTCATTATTTTCTTTCTTTCTGTTGACCTGTCTCTCTGGTGTGTATATCTACTGTATTTTTAGTAATAATAAGGAGAATATTTTTTGGTTTTGATGCAATCTGATGTGTTTATATTCTATTAATATTAGATTTAATAGAATTAGACTTTAGTGTTTTATGCTGTAAATCAAGATATTTTATTCTATTCTATTCTATTCTATTCTATTCTATTCTGTTGTATTCAGAGGTTGCAGTGCCATCATTGCCATTCAGTGAGCATGCCAGCTCCGAGTGCGCTTTTCTTGCATTTGATTTCATGGCCAATCTGTTTCTTAACCTTACCTCATGTGTACCAGAGATGCTGTATTTATTTCTCTCTCTCCCCCAGGGGAACGTTTTCATTCACTATCTGTTTGAAACACCTCCACTTGGTACTGATAATGCTCTCCCTCTCTCTCCCGTTGCTCTATTCTGTTCCCCTCCAGGATGAAAAGAACCAAGTATTGATCACAAATGCCTGGCTGCAGCTGGTATGTCTCTTCTCCAAGCACTTTTTGTGTGATCATTCGATAATAATAGGCATTGTAGGCTTGTATAATTTTGGAAGGTGTGTGTGTGTGTGTGTCTTCATTTCCTGTGGGCTCTGCCATTCATAATTCCACCTTCAAAAAGTATTCAGTGCTTACAAAGGCAGAGAAGCAGACTGGATTTTAAATTGCAATGAATTGTCTTTTTATTATGCAACTGAAACAGTTTCTGTGATAAAATGTCTTAATACGATTGAGCGAGTCTCTAGGGCCCCGTGCTGATGTAGTGACAACATACTTAGGTTGATGTGTAGGCAGTAGTTGTTTTGAGTTATGCAAACATCAGTGTCCAAATGGTTTGAATGCTAGCAGTGGCATCATCATCTGTGATATCTCTGCTTTACTGTAAAAAGGGAGGTATTGTTAGTGTCAATGCTCAGACCTCTAGACGTCTCTTGGTTTACCTCACTGCTTGTGTAGTCTTCTATTGCCATCTATAGAAGTGATAACAGAACAACCTATGGGTAATCTATCTAAAAAGTTGAAATTATATTATGGTGCACTTACAATATAGATAATTGAAAATATGTTACAATATATCAGGCATTCAGTGCTGCCACCTCTTTACCATGGCAGCCCCACTCAAGACAGTCCACAACCCCTGATGCTATTGGACATGTCAGATCCAGTCAGGTTGAGTTGGCCCCTGACTTGTTCACAGGTTGTGAATGAATCAGTTATTCAGACGGCCACCTCTTTAACACTGGCATCCACTTTGGTGTAATGGCTAAGGGGGCTTTTGCAGATGCAGCAGATTTTGAAGGGGACCTGAGAAGTACATAAACTAGTTTATAGATAAACAGACGAGGGGCAAGTTCAGCACTGGGTCTCCAGGGATGCAGAGGATTTTAGATTATGGCAGTTTAGCAGGCAATGAAAGTCCCACTGCAGAATGGATGTAGTTTTATGTGGTGTTTAACTGTGACAACTGTAACAAGCTCCAGTTTCCTGTCCAAGAGGCAGCACACGGGACACTAGCAGTTACATGGAGACACATATAGAAAGTTGTCCTTTTAGCTTTCAGTCTATACCTGTGTCCTAGATGTGGATACCAGACATAGTGAGTCATTTAATTATTGGTCATCTGTTTTAGCTGTTTCATTTGTATTTTATTTATTTGTGATAGATTTGTTTTGGATCTTAGACGTGTGATCAAATGCGTTCTTTGCATATAAGCAGGGGCGGTTTCACCATTAGGCAAAAGTAAGCGATTGCCTTAGGCCCCGGCAGCCAGAGGGCCCACAGAAGACAAGAATATCAAGTAGCATACACTTATCTTCCATCAATTTAAAATACATTTACTTATTGAAAAACACCTCTTGTTACAACAAAAGGAGAATTTAGTATCCTTAGTCAGGATACTTTCTCGCTCATTTTCTTTCCTTGCTTTTTCTTGCTGCGAGAGAAGTAAAAACATGAAGCAAAGTAATGCAGACAAACAAAAAAGTTTTTTATATCAAAGAATCAACTGCTGCTAGTGTTTGTTGCCTGCAACACTGCCTCCAAGCTCAACGAGCTCTAGAGAGCTCTAGCCTCAGCCCCAACTTGAAGGTAATGTATAGACAGGATGGATTGAAAGGAGCGAAGGTTGAGATTCAGGGGGCCCCCTTTGCCTAGGGGCCCCAAAATCACAACTCCAACCCTGCATACAAATCTATTTGCTTCCTGCATCCTAAAAACTCTCTTATGTAACTACAACCCTATTCTTAGATAGGTGTCACCTTATGTGGCCCAGTGTCCTCCTCATCTATTCCTGACAGAGTTACCGAGCTGTGCTTTTGCTCAGTTGGCTGTTACTTGTGCTTTTCTAGCCAACTAACATGAAAGAGGAGACTCTCTAGTACCAAACCACCAAGGCCCAGAGATGACAAATGTAGTGATTAAGTGATTAGCTGCATGAGTGGAGACATATGTCAGCAGGGCCAGCTTTAAATGGATGGTATTTCTTTGATGATCACAAATCACTAACTTTATGTGAACTTGGTTTGATAATCAGGTCACGCAGAGGCACACATGCACACACAGACTTGCATGTGCATACATGCACATACATAAACAGGCAAGCACACACACACACACACACTCATGCAAGCACAAAAATAGACATTAGATAGACAGTTATGCACACATGCACCCACACATACACTCATACACACACTGTGCACAAACACATGCACCCACACACACACATATGCGCGCGCACACACACACGCAAATACACACAAATTTGCCCAGTGTACTGGCAATAAACAATCAGTGACCACATCAGTATTGGGTCTGCATTTGCTCTATAGGGAGTACGCCCTATGGCTACAACATCTGAGTGCCTGGATTTATACATGCTTAGATATACACGCGCGCACACACACACACACACACACACACAAATACAAACAGACAGAAAAATACAGAAATAAATGTACTTACATGTATGTATGTATGGACATGTCAACTGGACTTTCTCTCCCTGTGCTTTTAAATGCTTTGATGCTCAGTTAGACCTCGCAGCTTCGGGGCCCAGGCTCAGATGAGAGTGTAAGGGTCAGTGCCAACACTGTTGGCAAGGTTTCGTGGCCAGGCGTCATTCTCTCAGCTAGAGATATGAAGTAAGAGCCAACAGTTGGACTATTGGCATATGTAATGGGAAACTGTTTGATTTCTGACGGTTTGAGGTTGGTTATAGCTCTAATGGGTGCTGATGCATTTTGCTGCCACTGTGTGGGAGGACATGTTTTACAGTGTGGGGTAAGTAAGCTTGTGTACACCTAACACTTCAGCACATTAGGTAAGATACTGCGAAGCGAAGATGATATATGTGGCATTGTACCAACACTACTTAAGCTGTGAAATGTGTCTTGCTGTCACAGCTTTGAACATTGCTAACGCGTCTCCTCGCCAAACAACAACAGCATCAACAACAACAAGGGCAAGTTGGCTGGGACACAAACAGAGACAGACTAGACAGACTTAAGTTGATTTGGCACTCGTCTCATTTTTGCTCGCTGCATTGTTGGAGGGAATTCAACTTTTTGTCTGAGTGAAACTTGTCTGTTCTCTGTTTATTTCTCAACTTCTTTTATTTGTTTCATCCATTTTTCATGCTTTACTCCCTCCTCCTCACCTCCTCACCTCCTCACCATACTCCTTTCTGTCCTTCTCTCCATTGTTTCCTTCAGTATTGGACAGACATCTACCTGTCGTGGAACCCAGAGAGCTACCCTGGGGTTCAGAACCTCCGCTTCCCTTCCAGCCAGATATGGGTCCCAGACATCCTCCTCTACAACAGGTAGGCCAGACTCAAGCCTCACAGACAAGCTGTTACTTGTTTTGGTGTCCTTTAATCTCAAATCAAATCAATGATAGGGCTATCCTACATGTACAATGTAATGCTCTGTATATAGATAATAATAACCATCTATATAACCATCATCTAATTATGGAGGTTTATACCTTACATCACATTTTCTCTGCAGAGTGCCCTATGTTGGATAGGGCATAAGAAGCCTTCCTACTCGTGATGATGAGGAGATTTCGAAGGGCTTGAAATTAACTGACTAACCAGCAAGACTACAAACTGCTGGATTTTTAACAACTGGAACAAGGACAGAGAAAGTTTGCCAGCCAGTTCAAAGAGAAGCAGTTCTCTGATGTCGTGCATTAACTGTCTGCCTAATAGTAGCCCTAGTGCTCGTTGTTATCACATTTGGGCAATTTTGCCATTAGAAGTTAGTTTCTATCCCATCGAGTCGCAGAACTCCACTGCTTTTTACTGCCAGGACCGTTTATTATTTCACCATTTCTGCATCCAGAAACACTCACGTAGCTGCACTCCCGTGATTTAGGTTAGATTATCTCTATTGGGTTATCTAATAGAGACATATGAAGGAAGGCACAAAGGAAGGCAGAACTATAGAGAAACTCATTGTTAGTGGCTAGTACTGGTGGCCCCTGGGCACTGGCCTCATTGCTCTCCTCTCCTCTCCTCTCCTCTGACTTGGCTATTTAAGCCAATAAACCCAGGTTAGTCATTATATTGGCTTTGTGGCTTGGCTTTGTGGAGTATTTGCTCTGTAATAGATACCATAGATTGGCTGGATTCTGTTTACCCAGTAATACACTGGGTAGACAAACAGAAATACTTCCCAGCTGAGATTTCACCCTTGGCTACAGCCTCGTCTAATGAGATGATTGAGCTGATTGCCTCTGGGAGGAAAAAACACCTCCCAGGGGGCATCTGTTGCCTGTAATGGGCAGTAGGAAGAAAGCGTGCCAAGTGACTAGAAATGCTACAGTTATTGTACTATAAACTATGTCAACAATATCAAATTCATGTACCGTGTAGGCATTCACTTATATGACATTTTTTACTCCTGCTTTACTTGTAGCTGAGGCATAATCATATCATTTCAGCATGTTTGCAGAATTGGTTTGCTCTCATATATCCAACTCTAAAAATCTTAGGTAGAAACTGAGTGGAAACATTGACCCAGCCGAGCTCATTTCCTCTCATACCTCAGGGAGTGGGATTTTACTTGGAAATAAAGAGGAATAATCTTGTTTCTGAACAGCTCACTGGTCTTTCTGATTCGGAGGTCATTCTAGCAGAATCTCTTTCCTATTCACACAGCTGACTCTCAGACCACTGGGATGGAGATGAGTCCCCCTTGCCAGTTCTGCTGCATGGCTAGATTACTGTGGGCAGATACAAAGAAATAGGTTTGAGGTTTGCTCATAACTGTATGAGTGTTTTGGAGATTTGATATCCAGCATGTGGTCTGGACCTGATCAGTTTTGGAGTGCAACTCCCTGGTTTGTCTTTTATTACAGTCAGTTGCTTACATGGTTTTTAAAATACCACCCAGAACATGTACCCTCTTACTAAACAGCTGTCGCATGTTGAAAAAACATCAACAATGCCCAGCGTGCCTCTGTGTGGTACATCCAATGGGATCACATGGTTTTATTTGTCTGGCATGTGAGAGTGATGCAGGTCTCATTCCTATTCTGTTTTGCTGCGAGTGGAAGGCTATTAAAGGATTGTATCTGCGGAAAGCTGGGTCTGGGAGGAGAGTAGGAGGCGAAGATTGGCAGAAAAAGAGGAGTGAAAGGGTGGACGTGATGCAAATGTAGCAAGACAGCCTGTGAAAACTGTCTGTGAGAGTTTGCATCTGCAAGGCCACAGAAATAAGCGTACTGTGAAAAGTGAAATTTGCTGTTTCTTCTGTGATGTTTCTTTGGCTCTGGAAGATTCTGTTTTGACAGTAGTTTCTGGCTTTGCTTTTTTTGCTTGAAGGTAGATTCAGAGATATAATGAAGCATTATGGGAAACCTGAGATGACCACCTTTCTGCAGTTTGGAAGAAAACATTGAGATGCAGTTGCTCACAACTTTTGTTACATATTATTAGCGCTATTTGTCAGTTCCTTGCTTGGTTTCCTTGTATCATGTTATCCCTAAGTATGGCTTCAGCTTTCCACTTGCTCTGCTGTGACTCCAATCATCCGACGCTCACACAGTTTCAGTAACACACTGCAAGCGAAAAGACATTTGTTACTTTGATGAGGCCCTAAACCATATTAATCTGCAGGGCAATAACACTCGGGGAAACACCGTGACATTGCCGTAGATGTCCCTGTCTGTGTGACTAAAAAGGGTTTTTTATAGTGCTGCATCAACAGCTGACTATAAAAGCCATTGGGGAGAGGTTGTGTGTGATTGTTGACCATTAGTAAAGTGTCAGAGAAACAATTTAACAAGAGAATAAATTGTTTTCAATGTATTAATCCTTCACTATCACACCCACTCATCACACACTGCATATCTCTCTCTCCCTCTCTCTCCCTCTCTCTCTCTCTCTCTCTCTCTCTCTCTTCCCAACAGAATGACACTCGTAATGGGGGTAAGACAACAAGATATGAGGTAGAGTTGATTGATGGTGCTGACTTTGCGGCGTAACCATCAAGGTGACTGAGGAATCTTTCATGAGGGGGAGATTGAGATAGATTTTCAGCTTAGTTTAAACTTGCTTGTGCATAAGTGCATGTGCGTGCTTATGTGCCTGCGTGTGTATGCACATGTGAAGTGTGTGCAATGAACGAGAGAGAGAAAGAGAGAGAGGGAGAGAGAAAGAGAGACAACCATAACTACAGCAGGAGAGGGAGAGGTTTCCTATCTAATAGGGATGAAACAGAACATTAAGCAGCTTACGGTGGGGATCAGCGATCACTAATGATGACAACAATACAGTCCTGACACGGACACAGATTGACGCTGACATTCCTCGTGGACAAAATAATATTTTTCTATTTTTATGAAGGTTATGGCTATCGGTGCCAAGTGATTAAAATTGAAAAATTAAATGAACAAAAGAAAGAAATTATGGTGTAATATCAAAAGCACATATGTGTTCTGTATGTGCCCTTCTCTATGCAGCGATAAACCTAAATCCACTATTTGTTGTGTCCCAGGCATGACTTTGAATATTTCTCCATCTGATACATCAAACAGACCCGGGGCTGGCAGGGAGCCGAGGGCTCGTGTTTTCCGCTCCTCCTGTTAAATAATGATTTAAGCTGGTGTAAATAATGTAGAGCTACGTAGAGCTGCTTTCTTGACAATGCAGAGGTGGCTTATGCCAAGCAAACACTACACGACTTTCAAAGTCATCAGATCGCTGTACTGTTCACACAACTTTCTGTCTTGTAATCTCCAAAAACTGCCTGTGAACTCGGCATTAGCTTGTGACATGAACCTGTCAGACTGTGCCATAATATCTTGAGGAAGAAGTGTTAATACTCAACAATGTTTTCAAAGTAGAAATTTGGATAAAAACCTTAGTTCAATGGTTCAATGGTTATTAAGGCAATTTACTGTATTCTGCTGGGGCTTTAAATGAGAGGACAGGTTTTCTTTGAATTTGCCTAAACTGTTGTTCTTTGTGGATTTCAAGACTCATCTAAAAGGAAAAACATGATTCATGATTCATAAATGTATAGCCATCTTGGAGACCATCTTGCTCTTGGTTTCAGCAGGCTTTTCTCACTTCTCACTAATTTTCTTAAATACTTCCTCTACCTCCTTCAGCTATTTTCTTATCGCATCCTTTTAATGCACGGTTAGGAAAATTCTGTCAGTTTTGAAAATTTTGCCCACTGCCATCAAAGTTTATAACTCATCCCTGGACGAAATTTCCCCCCAGGGATCAATAAAGTACCTACTTACCTACCTACCTACCTAAAAGAAAGGAAGGAAAAGAAGGAAAAGGATTTGGATTTGTTCAAGAATCCCAATGCGGGCAAGAGAACACCATTGGGATTCAACCCCTGCATCGCGCCCTTATCCTTTCCCCATGGCACATGACCTTTTAGAGGCTCATTCTACTTGATCTCGTTAATTTAAGATGTGATGTGTCTCCTGTGATAAGAGATCGCCTTGTGTGATTACTAATTCATTCTTATTAAGCCATTGCATAAATCTTCACATCTCTGGAAGGTTCACCAAACTTTCAAACAAAAGGGCAAATTTTGAAAGAAAATCCCTTACTCATCCAGCAAATTAGTGAACCTTACATTCATTAGCTTGCAGTCATTTAGCAGATGCTTTTATCCAAAACGACTTAAGTAAGTGCATTCAACGTAGGTAGGCAAGAGAACTACTAGGCACCAGAAATCGTAAGTGCATTTCCTTCCTAAACAAGCATCTAAGTGCAGAACCAGTGCTAAAGTAAAAGTGCAATAAGTTATCTACCTACTTTTTATTTAAACAAATGAGACAAATAAGTGAAGCTAATAAATAAGAGGTAAGACAAATAAGTGAAGCATATAAGCATATAAGCAAGTGCTAAGACAAAGTCAGTATAGTATGCTATCATGCTATTCCATTATATTATCATCATATGATTCAGTATCAGTGTTGAAAGTAAGGGAAAGGGAATCAAT
>CABFOQ010052732.1:0-27007 GCA_900660455.1 Gephyroberyx darwinii
AAGACTCATTTTCTTCTCTACCAATGGTCCTCATTTGCAGCTTTGCTGCTATTGGTTTCTCTAGGATAACCATCTCTTTCCCTACATATTGACTCTTTCCAGGTACAAATTCTTGATCAGAAGTTGGACTTAAGCAATGTGCAGTCCCGATGTGGCTCCAAAGATAATATAAAACATGTACCCGGTGGTGGCAATGTGAGTAGCTAAAGGATGAACAAATGGCCAACTGCAGTCATGCAGCTCTTGCCAAAGCCCTTCCTTGCTTCTACTGAATGCATCTTCAACCAGGAGCAGGATGTCAGACACTACTGCACGAACCCTCCTGTTTGTACTCTGTGTTAAACCCATTTCTGTCTGTGACCACAAAACTCCCACTACTCAACTGTGAACTATTAATACCTCCTATTAACAGTACTGTCATAAATCCAATTAATGGTCATGAGCATTTCATAATATCAACTGGAATCATACTACCTACTGGTACTGAATACCACCTTGCTTCGTAGCTTGTTGGCTAGCTGAGCTAAACTGGTGCTTCTCTAAGTATACTGTATCTATTGCAACAACTGATACTGTTATGTAATGCTCATGGTCGAATGTAAGATTCCTTTTGAGTCTGTGGCTGTCAACTTAACTGGGACTGGTGGTGATAAATATTTACCATCCAAACTTGCCCCCAGAATTTCATGCATGATTACTGTATGTGGATGTGGCCAAACTGATCTGTGCCTTCAGCTAATCACATTTTTTAAGAATTAACTGATCAATCCCATATCAATCATAGGTAGGTAGATAGATGCTTTATTGATCCCCGGGGGAAAATTGTGGATATCTCACTTTTAGAATTAAAGCAAACAAATTGTGTCACAAAGCGTAAGGAAAAGAAGTGTGTCGTCAACAACAAAGAGTCTCTGTCCTCTGCCTATTGTCGTGAACAGTGCGATGACCTCACTTGAGAGAGACAGAGCGCTTTGTGTTAAGAGACAACAGTCCTGGCAGGGGAGCCTGTGATGAAGCCATTAGATTTAGGCTTCAATTGTGACGCATGGCTGAGAAATATGGCATTGATCCAGAATCAACATGAGCAATGCATGTTTAAGAATACAGAATACGATCCAATCAAGCGCTAGCAGAGCTTGCAAGCCTCATGGGTGGCAGTACAACACCTTCATTTCTGATTCAGCTACCTTTGAACCCCTGTCGATGCCCTTTGCTGTGTATGTGATTGGTGTTACATGGATCTCTGTGTGTCCTATGGTGTTAAGAGTGTTTTATTCTGTGTAACCTTTAGAAAACTAACAGGACCACTTCCTCTGTGGTTGCATGCAAGGTGAGTTTACAGTCACCTATCTTCTTAATAACTCTTGTTTCTGCTCTGTGTTTTGTCCCCTGCACAGGTTCAAATTGTGCACAAAAAGATTGACCTGAGCAACGTTACGGCTAAATGTGGCTCTAAAGCCAACATTCACCACAAGCCAGGTAAAATAAGAAACCACTATAATATGTAGTAATTAAAATACATGAAAACAATACGTACTTTGAAATAACGTCTTAATTCACATAGATCTACCTATACCTTTTCTGAAATTACAATTGTATGTGATTTGTTGTGCAATGTCTTAATAATTCTCCATTTTTGCTTCTATAATCAGGAGGTGGAAATGTTGAGATCAAGCATGAGAAAGTGGATTTCAAAGTCCAATCCAAAATCGGCTCTCTTGACAACATTGGCCATGTGGCTGGAGGCGGGCAGAAGAGGGTAAGACAAGACAGCAGTCCTCCAGGCTGAAGCCGCTAGATTACTTGCTCGTTATTAGCAAAAGCGTAGCCTGCTTCTTCCTTTTGTATTGGTCTTCCAATCTTCTCCACTGCATCCCCGAAGCTTTGCCTGCACAGCTCGCTCGGCCATTTTCAGATTTGATGATAATCCTGACATGGCTGCAGGGCTATGTTGAAAGCAGTGCAAGTAGCAGATACACTAGACTAGTCCTTTAGATATGACTTGTCTCACAAATCCAACCTCCTCTTGGGGTTTCCTCACTGGGTGACACAGGCAGTATAGTCAAAAAGTGCGCTGCTAGGCCTGCTAGGTGGCGGTGGCTGCCTCATCGCTTGCTCCAATTCCCCTTCTCTCACCCTTTTCCTCCCCTGAGCTTGCTGTTCCTGCTTTCCTGCTTTCTCTCACCTCCCTGCTTTTCTCCCATTTTGGTGCATCTAGCGCCTCCATCCTTGCCATAATATCCTCCCATCCAACTGATGTCCATTCACCTTACATTATTGATTGTCATTATCATTCATTTGTCATTATCTGCTTTTTTTTTTTTTTAAATTATCATTCAGTGGAATTCATTTGTTTTTCATATGTTGCGTTGCATTTTTGATTTCTGTTGACCCCGTCACGTGTATTTTGTTGCATGCTTTGTCATTCCCTTGCTGGGACTCCTCTGTAGAGAGAGAAGGGGAAGGAAGCAGAAGGGAGTACCTCGGACAGCCCCTCAAACGGGGACATGTCCGACCCCTCCCCTGCCGTTACTCCCCCACAGTCACCTCAGACTCTCCCACCCATCACACCCATCTTGACGAACCCCCTCATAAAGATTGAGGACTCCTGTAAGTACTGACTAGCTGTGTGCTCTGTGGTGTGCTACTACCAGTGACAGTCGTAAATATGGAGTAATCAACTTTTCAGCTTTCCTGTTCTTTCCACTGCATATTTAGATATTTGGAAAATGGTAACCATTTTATGCCCGTCAGTGTATCTAAAAATTTTCAAATACAGTTGAACAATGCACAATGGCAGTGGGAATGATCTGCACAAATTTAATCCCAAATTATTAGTAATATGTGAAAACCACACTGGGAAAAGGTTTGAGAACCATTTCCCTTCCTCAAGCATGTCATCCAGCACACCAGACATAGTTTTACCCACCAGAGGGCGCTGTACATCATCTAATGGTGCCCCAACTTTCTGTCTGAATGACTGAAATACAATTACTGCCTGAAAAAACTATGGGATAAGTAATCTCTGACCTGTCCTACCTGACCCCTACAGATTGAGACCCACAAACTGAGCTTCCGTGAGACGGCCAAGGCCCGCACTGACCACGGTGCCGAGATCATCTCCTTGGACGACTCCCCCCACCAGCTCAGCACCATGTCCTCCTCCGGCAGCATCAACATCGCGGACTCTCCGCAGCTCTCCACGCTGGCCGACCAGGTGTCCGCCTCTCTGGCCAAACAAGGCTTGTGAACGCACACTGTTGATGAGGCCCTCGGCCACACTATCACGTAGAGGAGTTGTGATGCCTTCCTCGTCATTTTCACAGGACTTTTTTAGCTACCCATCACTGTTTATCCTTCACTAACATTTGAAACGGTTCTTGAGGCATTACTAGACAAGGTCTTCAAAAAAAAAAAAAAAAGAGAGATTAAACAAGTAGGCCAAGATATGTTATTTCATTTCTCTCTGTGGTCCTTGATCTCTTATTTGCCATTATTTGTACCTTTTGTAAGTGTCCCTTTAAGAGTCGAAGCCCCCCGGCAGAGCAGAATCCTCCTTGTGGTTCTGAGTAATCATTTTAATGTCATCCATATCCTGTTGATTCTAATGTCCTTTTAGACTCAATTTCCTGTCACCATGATTGCAAAACCCCCCCTTAGAGAGTTGTGTTTTCAATGTACAAATCATCTTTGATGGGTGCCCCCTGATGGTTTTTTGATACATAGGAAACGACTTGGAAAATTGAGGGTGCAGACTGCTGGGGTCCAATTTGTACTGAAACAGAACGCGAGACAGTTACAGGGTATGGTTACAAGGGTTGTTCAATTAAAGTAGCAGAGTTCTCTGTCTTCGCTTTGTGTAGCCCCTACATATACTGCACACCAAGGTAGTTCATAGTGTGTGTGTGTGTGTGTGTGTGTGTGTGAAGGGGGGAGGAGGGGTATTGCTCGACAAAATACATACATACAATACAGGACGGCTAGAATAGAAACATCGGTTTGTGTTGGGCACAGTTTTCTAATTGTATTCTGTGGATATGACATGTATTTGATATGGAGAAACATTTGTATTGTGCCTGCTACTGTCAGTGTTAATTTATTTTTTATGTTACTGCTCTATTGTACATGCGCTAAAGCTTGACCTATGAGGTGGGAAATTATACTTAGGCATTATAAGTGTAAATGGCCAAAATACCCAAACAGAGGCAAAGGGATGAGTGGGTGATAGTCACAGGTTTCAGGCCACGGCAAGCTCGTCACTGATTACAGTGTTTAAGTCAATGCAGTCATGTGCTCTTGCCTTTTGGTCACGGCAGGTAGGTAGTATGTTCATTGCTTGCAGGCTGAAGAGAACTCCCTAAAAATAGTCAACAAAATAAGTCTACAAAAAACATATTCTGAAATCGCTCACCCAGCATGGATATGTCTGTCTTGAGAAGTGGAGAGAGGTGATGCATGGGTTGATTGAAGTCGTGATGAGGGATTTGGCAAACATTGTTAAAATGGGGCGATGAGGGAAATTGCATAGCTACATGGTCATTTTCTTCGGCATAGCATGAAGAAACTTGTCAGAGGTAGCAAAAGGCCACACGTTTTCACATGATTTGGCCCAACAGGTATGCGGCTTATTCTGTACCTGGGCACTGAACATGAAAAAAATGCAGGAATCGTGTTAAAGTCATCATGTGACACTCCGGCGGTTGCGTTCCCACATCAGTGAGAAAAGGCTTGAGCTCTCATATCAAGGCCCCCTTCCAAAGAGATGAGGGGGTTTACTAGACAACTGGGGGACAGTGAACCATCACTACTATATCATTCTCTCACTGTCCCGTCTTCAAATTCAGTTGTGAATTCATAGTCATTTTGCATGGGAACCCCTGGTGGTTTACCAGGTTTGATTGAAAAGAACCTTACTGTAGGTTATCGTTTAAATGAAAAATGATTTTTATCAGAAATGAACGCAACCAGCAGGAGCTTATTTGTCTCCCCTTTGCCTGTGCAGTTTCCTCTTTGTAATAGGCAAAAACGTGGTCCTGTAATAGAAACACCTGAAAAAAACCACTGATTTCATGTGATCAAAAATTGCATCCTAATGTTGATCTATACTCCTACCATGATTCATCACTATTAATCCCATTTATAGCTATCGTGATTAAACAGCTTCTTGCATGTACCTCATGTAAGAGAAAGCGGTGTGTGTTGCCTCCCTTTCACAAAGTGGTCTCAATGTATATCCTGTTAATATCTGCTCTGAATTTATTAGGAAGGATATACTGAATGTGTAGCCTAGGACTAGGTTCAACGGTGTGTGTGTGTGAGTGGGGGGAAACTTAAGAACAACCCTTTTCCTGTAGGTGGTGACAAAGGTGAACTGGTAACATAAAACTGCTTTATTCCCTCACTTTGCTCCCAACTGTGCATGTTTGACATATATTGCCAAGATGCTATTTTAAGTTGAAGGCTCATTAACCAGCAGGCATGTAGGACATAAGGGTGTGTTTGCAACATGATAACCTGCATGATAAATTCTTGGTTCTTTTTCATCACTAATAGACAACATTCATCTGAGTGTGCAAGGTGTAGACATGAGTGCTGCTCTGGGAGGGATGGGAGGTTGCTCCCAGTGCTGTTATTAAACCTGCACAGTAGTTAAGAAATTAGTTGGGAAAAGGTTGTGCTTTGGTGGTCCTTTCCAAATACCATTTCACTGGAGCCGTTGGAGAGGTTTTTGCAGTAATAAATTGCATTATGTTTTGGTTATTTTTGACGCTGTACAGTTGTGGAAATGTGATTGTTATCGTTATTGTGCATTTTATCAATAACTGGTTTATGATGATTCTTGTTGCTGTATATGTGTATTTGAAAATAAATGCTATCAAGTCACCGTCATTGCAAACTGAAATAAACAACACAACATTATCCACTGAAGGTTGAGGCCAAAACGATTATGCCAAGTTAAACATAAATGTTTTAATGGTACTATTTACAAAAAACAATTCTGCTTTTGATTAGGTTAACTGCTGCAACAATCGAACAGGTACATTGACATCTTGCTTAACTACAAAAGAAAAAAAAACAGTGATTGAAGGACTGTGGCATAAAAACACAGGTGTAAAATTATACAACCATAGATTTTGCATAGCAATTAGTTACTTAAGAGGGCAATAGTGTGGTTATGACATTGTGGGGTGGCAAAAACAAAATTGCAAGAGTAGTCTTGAGATCAGATCAATATGAGCAGTGAAAATATTCTCAACGTCAGAAAATATTCCCTTAAATTGAAAAACCTGAGGTTGGGGTGGCTTCTAGCTAAGTCGGAGCTGCTACATTTGAAATGTTTCAAAGAGAACACTTTATTTCTTGTCAAGCTGAACCTGATAAGACCATCCACAGTTAACATCAACATTGTTAATTCTCAGGCATGTGCACTCTCACCGTGCTGCTGTGGGGGTCCAAGATGTGCAATTTCTGTATTTTGCCACAATTGGACTTTTCCAACATAATACGTCAATGACCGTGTGTGCGAAGGGGGAAAGGGAGTGAAATTAGCCAACACGAGGATCATCCCATTACCTGCATTTTTGTATACGTGGAAAACTTACTGTGTGATAAGACTACCATTGGCATGATTCCGGCATGCAGCAGCGCTTTCTGTAGGGCAAGTGCTAAAGACACCCCAGCCCTCTGTGCCATTGCCCTTGCTAACAAAACCGGGAGACTGCAGGGCAAGAAGAGGAGCTGGACACTCTCCAAAGAGATTCTAAAGGAATGATTTACCATTCAAACACAAAAAAAATGTGTTATGCTGGAACAGACAGAACAAATACAAATAAAAAGTGTCAGGAATGAAACAAACAAACAAAGCAAACCAACAAAATTGGACTTGGCAGTTGGAGAAGTGCTCTGGTGATTTCAGGCGACCTCTAGGGGGAGGAGATCACATCTCAAATGTACCTGTTTATTTGGATGGGGGATAAGAGATATTTTTTCTTGTTTTGTTATTTGTCACTCCACTAAAAATGTACATGGGAATCACAAGCAAACTAGTCAATAGAAAACACCCTTTGGCCATACTTTGAGGAGTCCGCTACATAGTGCGCTACAAGTGTACACGCGACATATGAAACACCACTAAGCCCCCATGTACATTGTTTAGCCTACTACAGAAGTCATTTTTTGTAACATGTTTTATACTTTTTTTTTTTTTTACATTTATTCTTTTTTCCTGTGACAAAAACAAGAGTAGGGAAAGGCTTCTATCTCCGTAATATTCACTAAAAACTGTGAAAAGTATTAGACTGATGTTTGAATATCAAACAACAGGAACCCTTTTAATATCTTATTTTGCGATGAGGTTCTGCTTGTTAATGCCAAAGAGGGGCTGTGGAGGGAGTGGGGGACCTCAGCCTGTCAGTCATTTATCGGTGGGCGGCAGCCTTGTGTTTGGGGCCGTCTTCGTCACAAGGCAAGTCCATATCGTCTGAATCGAGCCTCCCGTAGCCCGCTGCTCGGCAACCTGAGATGCTGCGCATTCGGGGCCTCGTGTGGTGGTCGCTCTCTGTCTCAGGCTCCGGGGCTGGGTCCTCCGACAAGGGAAAGTTTCGACGTTCCCACGGCGCTACAGTCTGAAAACAACACATTTACATCAACAACAATTCCAATTGCACCTCTATGTCAATTGAGTGAATACGTAAGTGACGAATACATACCCTTTCTTCGAAGGTGAAGTCGGGTGTAGAGCACCGTGTGTCCTCATTGGACAGCAGCCGATGGGAGTCCCTTGAGCAGGGTGTGTGGGGGTTGGAGGTGGCGTCAGGGCTGGCTGGACTCATGGGCGAGGGTACATGGCTGTACTCATGGAGCAGAGGGCAGTGGCCTGGGTCTGGAGAGGCAGGCTGAGGGGTGGAAGGGTTGGTCCCGCACAGCAAAGGTGTGGTCCGCCCATCTACAGATTTGTACGACCTGAGACAGAAGTAGCCCGCAGTTAGAGTGGCCAGGAGAGTGATGAAGGGAAGTGTCTAGGCAAACTGCATCTACCACCAAATAGGTCAAACACATTTTATGAACAGTTTTCTTCTGACTAGGCTCCATTCCTACAAACTACCATGTCTGTGTGTTTCATAGCTTTGGTACCGACCTGCTGCCCCTCCTCTTAGCAGGGGCCAAGGCCATCCAGGTCCAGCGAGAACGCTCCTGGTCCTCACAGGGCTGGTGGAGCTGGACGAAGGCTGCATCTGTCAGGTCCTCCACCTACACACACAAAATGCCATCAGGTCCCATGAATATTGATCTAAAACCAACAGTGTCCTATTGAGCATCTCATTTCTAACTAGAAATGAAACTGGAAGTGTGCTTGGGGTTAAAATAAAAAAAAGGTAATATTTAAAAAGTGTTTGCAATTTGACCACCAGGTGTCACTATTGACTCTCTCCCGTTTATTTGAGTGGAAAAATACAAGAATACAAGTTGATTTATCTTCAAAAGGGAGGAAGTATCAAACAGTTGAATACATCCATACATTTTCTAAAGTACCTGTACATTTTTAAGTAGAATAATAGGGAACTAGTGGGCAAAAAGGCAAAGTTTACTGGATCCTAATCTAGGATATCTGATCAATATCACCCCAGGCTGAGTTACTGAGTAGTAGATCAAAACATTTACCTCTATTTCGTTATCCTCTTCAGCTATAGGCTGGGAGAAAATGTCCACTTCTCGCCAACTATGCAAATACAAACAATTTAAAATATGAGAACAGGAAACCAGCTGCTTTTGTATTATGTGCAGAAATCAACACCAAGTGCATCATAAATATCAACCAATTAAAAGGACGTTTTCATTCAACTCCCATGTCAGAAACAAGCAGGCCATGGCCCAAGCATCATAGTGAACAAGCCGGATTTCCTGACTGGGCGCCGTGGCTCCAGTGGAGGGACTTACCTAGGTGTGAGAATCTCTTTGTACTGCAGCTTCTCCACTCTCGTGGTGGCGGCCACAGACATGGGGATCACAATGTTGTTGATGTCAAAAGAGCTCTCACCTCGCCTCCTCTTGATGGGCTGCTGTTGGGGGATTAAGACACATACCAACATATGAGGGCCCGATACGCAGGTATATTTACACACAACACATACAATACAAACTAGTATTTTATGCTATAAAGAGATGTGAGCTACCATCAACATCTGTGGTTTGGTTAGACAGTGTGAGAGAAGAAACCTGGTTTTGCTTGTGTGGGATCACACTTCAAATAGCAATTTGAAATAGTCCTACTCTAACAGAAAACTTAACTTTGGTTTAAGAATTATGTTAACTGAGGTACCTAATATATTTTACTTCATAACCTATTACAGCAAAGTCTTGCATTCAAACTAGGCCCTGCACATTAGTTTCAATATAGTCATCACTGGGTGTAAAGCATTCTGGTACCGACTGGTGCAACCAAATGATCTGCTGGTGGGACAAACTGAAAAGATGACTGATTAAGCCACTGCGATTTTCTCCCACTTACACATCCTGGTTAATTTTCCATTTCACATCCATTATTTTTGGATGCAAACAAACACCATAAAATCACTTAACTCTTTTGACCAAATAGTAAGAACAGTGGTGGTGGAGGTCTATTAAACACGTGAAATGTTTATTTCTCTATTTAAATCATGGACGTGACTGCCTACCAATTGTTTTAACCATTTTTTTTTATTATTTATGTGTATATATCCAAGTAGTCTATTTTGGCTGACCTTTATTTTTAGCAAGCTCAGTATCTCATCTTTGCACTGTCACTGAAGACTCTCACTCTATTATGTGCTAATGAGGCTAGCATTAGCTAACCTGCTAATGCAACTATTACACTGCCATCTGATTATCACTAGTTTTGTAAAGCAAGTACAACATGCAGCCAATTACAAATTGGTTACCTCCTGATATGGTGTAGGCTAACGTTCACACCTTGCTTCCACACTGGGTGAGCACCAACTGTATAACCAATACCATGTGCTGCATCTTAGGTGCAATGAATTATGGTAATTGAAGTTAACCAACACTATTTGAGTGCTTTACAGCATTAAATATATTTTGAAAACTACATTCGCCACAAACACCATGCTTGAACGTCACCTTATTCCATCACATTACTTTTACATTACTTTCACCATGCCTCCACCCCATTCTACTCTTATTAGCCCATTTCTCACTATTTTGAAAATAACACTTAGTCCAGGGTCTCCTTACAGGTGTGCTTGTGACACTCTGGCTATTAGGGCCCAGCGGTGTGGAGTTCTCTGAAGAGGTGGACAGCTGGCGTGTCAGGGGGCTGTGGAGGGACGAGTGCATGTTGGCCAGCGTTGAGCAAGGGCTGCCTGAGTCCAGGAAAAGCTTAGGGGAGGCTGGAAGACCAGAGAAAAAACAGATTCACATTAAGATGATCGCTCAGTTTCCTCAAGCCTTGACAAAAGCCATCACCTTGTGTGCATGTACAAGACTGGATTAAAGCAAATGTGTGCAGTTAGTGCTATTTTTTCACCTCAAGGGCCTTCAATATCAAAGTGAAAGACCTTATGACGAATTTATTTCCCCTGCACATGCATCACCTGGTCTCTACCCAGGACTTTATTAAATCATGACTCACGGTCAGTCCTGTCCAGTGAGTGCTCCCTTAGTCTCTTGCGGCTATAACTCTTGTCGTATGGCCCCGAGGGGGAGGAGAGGGTCTGCAGGCGCTCGGTCTTGCACACGGCCTGGCTCTCCAGCCTGGCTGTGCTCAGAACAGCACCGCTGCCACCAACACTGCTGTCCACTGTCCTGGGCTTCTCAGTACGGCTCTTATAGTGGCCCAGCCCTGCAAGAAGAGGTACCAGTCAGATTATAATGGGGCAGGGAGTTGGTGTAAGTGTCCCCTGAAATATGTCAGAGGAACGCGCATTCACAGGTTGTCTGAAAGTTTCATCAAAGGTCAAATTAAGACTATTCAAGACCTTTTATAAACTCAAAATGAAATGTAAGACCAATTTCACCACTAAAATAAATGTCGATTGCAGACCTGACACAATACAATACTGGGCTGATTCTCATTAGAAAAACAGCCAAACCTTAACCAATACTTTTAAGACCTCTAAAACTGAAGGGGTCAAACACTATGTACTTACTGACTGCCATAAGTGAGTTGGTGAACTTGTGCTTCTCTTTGGAGGAGGAGAGCTTGTGTTTGAGGGAGAGCTTCTTCAGCGGCTTGCTCCTCTCCAGTGCCTTTGTCTGCCACTGGCTCTTCAGCACCTGCTGCAGACGCAGGCCTACACAAACATCTGAGGAAGACATGCAGCAAGTGTAAGTAAGAGATTATAATGACAGTTAATGGTGTGTTTTACAACAGGAAATTGTGTATTTGCACTTTACACTTCTATTTGACATTTTACAGCATGCCACAGGGAATACATGAGCTTATGCTAAAAGCAATATTGTAGTTGGAGTTTCATAGTTCTCTTTTTGGGACATCATATTCCACAACATTCCAGAAATGCCTTGATTTGTGGAAAGCCTGTCTTTTCTTACATATTACACAAGAATGAAAATACAAAAGGGATGGTAATATTTTTAACTGGTGGGAAAAAAGAGGAATGAGGACAGTGGACCAGCACAGGGAGTACAAAACATACACAAGGACATATTATATCCATTTTAGATGAAAAGGATTAAGCAGATCACTGAAAATAAGTTCTCATTGTGCATGTGAGAACTTTCTGGCTAGAGCTATGAGCTATTCCACTCCAGCCACTCCTTGTTTTTCTTCCCTTCTAAATGTAAAATAGGAAATGACTATGTAAACTCTGAGCTCTCTCTGGGAAAAGCAGTCTAATACTGACCGTCGGGGAAGGAGAGGATGGGGTGGACGCCAGGATCCAGTCTGGACAGCCGCTCCAGGGTGGGTAGCTCATACTGAGCGTCCTCCCTGGCGGTGGACCGGCCACCACACATCACACAGCTGGGGTTGACCCTGCAGTTACACTGGATACAGGTGCTTCTCTGGGCCTGTGAGTGGAGATAAAATGAGATAGTAAAGAGGTGGTTCTACTATACGGCATGCCAGGCAAGGTCATCACTGGCCACATCAAGCAAACTTCTCAAACAAGGCCTCACTCAAACCTATTTGTTTGAAAATAAGTCAAGATTCTGTGCAGTCCCATGAAAATTATGTATACATTACATTCATTTAGCAGACGCTTTTATCCAAAGCGACTTACAATAAGTGCTAAGAGGAAGGGTCAGGGTAGTATTGTTTGAAAAGGTGGGTTTTCAGTCTGCGGCAGAAGATGAACAGCGGCTCTGCTGTTCTGGCACCAATGCAGAGTTTATTCCACCACTATGGGGGCCAGGACAGAAAAGAGCCGTGACCAGGTAGATCTGCCTCAGTTCTATAGTTCTTGCAGAATATGGGAAGAGGTTTGTGGTAAGCTAAGGTGTGAAAATTCATAGTTCAATTTTCACAACACAACTTTTACTTCCCTTTATTAATTAGATATTGCTCAATAAAACAGAAAATTATTTGTAGAAAATGATTCTCTTTAGTGCTGCAAACAGTTAGATAGCACACAGGTAAAGAAATGAAGTGTCGCATCACTGACTAAATTTGCCTCTTTATTGCCCTTGCTGCGATGCCAGCAGGGTATCTGCGCATTTCAGAAAGCTAAATTTAAGACTTTTTAAGAACGTATTAATTCTAGCGTGAATCAATTGCAAAGATTGATACAGGGTCTACTCAGATAATTTCCTATCTGGTGCGTCATTTTAACTAGGTATAGTTTTCCTAATAGAAGGCTTGCTATCCAAGTAAGAGTCAACAAGCAATAACAACTTTAGAGAAAGAAATGTCTGAAAGATTGCTAGAATACACAACACCATCTACTGCTTTCATTGCTTAGGAGTGCAGAAGGAGCATCACCAACTGTAAGTCTAAGGCAGAGGTTCTCAACCCAGTCCTCAAGGACACCCTGTACTGCAGGTTTTAGCTCCATCTCTACTCAGGCACACCTGAACCAATTAAAGTATCATGAAAACTTCAAGGACCTGCGAATACCCTGAGTGATAGCACCGTGGGAAACATCAGCCCAGGTTTCCATTTCCTCAACTAAAACCTGTCACTTATCACAAGGGTGATTTCCCTTCTTGTCTGTTTGCCTTTGAAGGAAAACGCCCACCCATCTCGTGTTTACTCAACTACTATGTTAAAATGCAAGTACCTAAACCAGAATTGCAGCCTAAAACACACTGCATGTTGACTCATAATTGTAGTGTGCTCCATTGAAATATATGTCCAAGCATATAGAGCTATACCCGTTGCAGCATTTCCATACAGATTTCAGTTGGAACACACCTGTGCACACATCACCATGTGATCTCTAATGGCACAATCACACCCCGTCTGCTGAATGGATTACATTAATTTCAAATGAGAATTTGTTACCTCTGAATATTTGCATTGCATTTGCATCCTTCGTTTCATTCAAACCATCAGTAACCTGCTCTAAGCATTGTTGAGTTGAAAACTGCATAAACTGCAGAGTAGCGTAAGCATACCCATGTTGGCAAACTCTCACTCCCTCACACACACAAACACGCACGCACAC
This sequence comes from Gephyroberyx darwinii, assembly GCA_900660455.1. Taxonomy (NCBI): domain Eukaryota; kingdom Metazoa; phylum Chordata; class Actinopteri; order Trachichthyiformes; family Trachichthyidae; genus Gephyroberyx; species Gephyroberyx darwinii. Next base: position 13,620 of record CABFOQ010052732.1, read on the forward strand.
ACACACTCACCTTGCCGTTAAGGTTGGGCACAGTGTTGGGCTGAATGAGCCGCCGTCGTCGACAGCTGACTAGTGGTCGTGTGCGAGCAGCAACACATGTACTGTCGTAGGCCAAGGGCTGTTGGTGCTTGGTGTCTGCACTCTCTGCCATTCTATCATAAGGACAACCAATAGGGCGACAGAACCAACAGCTTTCAGACCTTGAAAATCTTGATAATGAGCTCATTATGCCTCAAACACCTCGGTTAACCATAGATATTGATTACATAATATTATTTTACTTAACACTCAATATTTTCCATTTTAAAAAAAGCCTCAAGGTAAAGGAAATTCAATATATGAGCTATGGACACCAGTGATTATCTTATTATCTTGGCAAACAAGCAGGCATACCAGTTGAGCTGTGAATCAAATGGCAAGATATTGATAACGGAAAAATCCCAGTTGGAGATACAATCACAACACTAACTTTAGCATCTCATTATCAAATCCTTAGCTTCATGATTATCCCCCAAAGCTTTCTCTTTCTCAGCCCTCAGATGCCCTTCTGGGAACTATCATCATTAGCAGGTTATCATTAGCAGCTGTACCTGTTGAGGACACCGTTGACTGGCCGTCCATTTTGGCCTCTCCAGGGGCCAGGCTCTGTGGTGGTGACGTGGGCGGTGACTGTGTGCTCCAGCCGTTCTGAACTGCCATCCTGGACAGGCAGATAAGACAAGCCAGTGAGACTACACCTACTGTCAACCAGCACTACATTGGCTGACCAACAGCACTTGGCAAGTCATTTCAAAGGGTGCACTACGCAATATGAGAACTAAATCATGCCAGTTCCATGGCCTTGAATTATTCAGTCTAATTCGTGGATATGAAACAGTCTGCCCAATACTAAAAACAATTCTACAATGTCATCAAGACACATGGCTTGGAGCTCCTCCTTGACAATCTTTGTGAAAACATACAATTCTTGTTTAAGTTTTAATTTAATGGTAGAAGTATAATTTATCCTGACCCAAAAATTGTGCCCATATCCTTTTAAGCCGTGGGGGCTGACAAGCAGCCCTCCCATTTCTGGCTAGTGCTAGCCTCAAAACTTGTAGCAACTTGTAGGCATCACACTGCCTAGTCTCACTGGTTCAACATTTGCAAATTATTTTTATTTAACATTTATTCAACCATCACTTTAGGATTAAAAATATTTTTCAACAGAAACCTGATTGAGAAAGCAGAGCCAGTAACATATGTTTTGTTTAAGAAAAACATAAAACAATGTACATCAGCAAAAACGCATATCATTTCTGAAAACAAAGTCAGCATAAAGTGAAAACTCAAAATGTAGTTGCCCAAAACCACCAAGTTCAGAGGGGAAACCTGCAAAGATCTAAAGAATCAATGTAAACAAGACAAGCTCTTTCAGATTTAAATCATTTGGCAAGATATCACTGCAGAAGGAGCAGAGTACATGGAGGCTGTTTTGCCTGATTCAGTTCAGACCTTAAGGACAGGTAATCAATTCCTGTGACCGTTAAAGAGTTATTTCCCACCAAGTGATTTGAGATATAAGAACAAACAAAGAAGAAGCTCATCAGCATGGTCTGGTCTGGTGAGATTAACAGGTATCAATGAGTAAGCCTATGAGTCAACGGGGCAGGCCAATCTACCATACAGCTTTACAGGGGAGGAGTGAGAACTTCAGTGATAAATCTCAATGCTTTATGATGTTGAAGGCACAGAGGTATTGCAAGGCGATGTGATTACAAAACATTGCCTTAATCACATACTGGTATAAAAGTAGCAGTGAACATTTTAGCCACAAAATAAATATGACTTGTTCCTAAAATAAAATCCAAGTTTCTGCTTTAATGCCTTTATAAAAAGGTGCTGAATATGTGGCCTGAGGGAAAGACTGTCATCAAATAATAACCCTAAGATCTTACAAGATACAAGCTTGGCTTTGGGTATAAAGAGCTTGCATTAGTGTGTTGTCTATTTCAGAAAGTGGCAAAGACTTTTACCAAATTTCAATCACCAGATCCCCCTGCACGTTGCCAGGCTAGGCTTTACCAGAAAATAGTGACTACTCAATACCATCTAAGTAGGCCTGGAGCATAGGGATACTCTATATGAATGCTGGAATACAGGGGTATTCACCTCATCACCAAACTGTTCTGAATCTGAACTGACTAATCTGCCTGGAGGCTTCACATGCACAGACATATCAAATCAATTTGTTTTACATTTTACATCTGAAGAAGCTGAGAATATGGCTAAGGCACCGCTGTACAGGGAAGACATACACCTCTGTAAACCTTCACTCTGCTTACCTGAGTATTTACAGGCTCTGCCTTCACTTCTGTCCCACCAGCAGGCAGCACGCTGGGGGCAACACCTCCCAACTCTACTGAGCCCTATGAAATGGAGACCCGAATGTTACACTTTCACTTCAAAAGATAGTGATACCAAGTACCAGTTACATGACATACATTTAGTGCCCATGTCACACACTGCAGGTAGCAAACCAGAGCACCACCAGCAACTCTCCTATCACAGAAGCACCGAGGAAAGACTTAAAACCATAGCTCTCTATTCTTAAGACCACTGCAGAGTGATTGTTGACAGCCGAGTGATTGCTGATATGACTGCACATGAACAGACCTGAGGCATATGCACTGCTGAATTACATTCCAACATTGAATATACACACAAACATATCTGACACGATGCAGGATGAGCTACTGACCTTGCTGGCGCGGATCTGTCTGTAGATGTCAGTCTGCTGTCGGATGCGGTACTCCAAGTCCGAGATGTGGGCCTGGAGCCAGTTCCAGTGGCTGATGATGGCAGCTCTCTCCACCGTGTAGCGGCTCTCCGCCCGCTTCCATCTGGGGAGCACAAAGGATGTGAATACTTAAGGTCAACAAATGACAATAATTCTGGATGGAATTGTACAGCCACCAGCCATCTTATTTCTGAGTATATATCTGATCTGACAAGCTGACCAGCATCTATGAACTAAGAATGTAATGTAACAATAAAAATAGAATTGATTTTTCACACAGATGCATGCAATTGTAAGCACTGTACAGGGCTTTCCCAGGGACTGTATGCACAAACGGGTAAAAATCAAATACATAAAAATCAAACTTCAGTAACATTCCACTAGTTCAAGGGAGGTCCTCAATTACATTTACCATAAATGTAAACTCTTACATCACACTGGAAGCATCCTATCAAGCCAAATAAGCAGAACTTTCACATAAAGTTTATCTAGCACAGAACGATCTACCATTCAGTCAAAATGATTGTTTAGAGCATATTATTATCCAGCAAGCCTCCAGGCATTTCCCCTGCCAGACTGCAGAGGTCAGTGAATCAGCATTATACAAAGCTGCCAGCAATGGCAATTGCAGGCACCCTGAAAAAAACAGACTAATCTCAAAAAGCAATAGAGCCAGGCATGCATCCTGAGCGTATAAGATGTGTAAAAATTGGGCATTTCCATTATACTGATTTCATTCATGGCAAAGAATGAACGCCCAGTGAGAGCAGTGCACTCCATTTTACCAGTATGACACACAGAATGGGCATTTCAAAGGCAGAGAGGAGAGGAAAATGTCTGCTCCTGCACTGTGGAGCAATGACCACAGAGGGCGCTGTTTCATCAAAATATGGGCCGCACTGACTGTGGTGAACAATGAAAATAATGACTCAGATGCCAGACAAAGATAGACCTTGCACTCCTGTGCTTCTCCTCCCCACCCCCTTCTCTCTGTTTTCAATTTCAAGAGCTCCACCATGATGGAGGAAGTGATATAAGGCTGCTGTTAAGACAGGCAGAAGAGGAGGTTGGAAGAAGAAAAAAGGGGTGTAACAGAAGGACAGTAAGGACTGCAAGGCTGTGCCAGCCTTCAGAGCAGCAAACGGGCTTTAAAAGCACTCTATAGGCTGCAGGGTGCTGGAGGAGGTGGGGCTGGAGTCATGGAGTAGTGTGGCAGACACTGCTTTGACTCCAATAATCCAACTAGGAATCGTGTTTACTGTGGGGCTATGTAGATGAGTGTTTATTGTGTGGTTTGTCACAGGAAACAGCCACTCTCTGAAGACCCAGTTATATGAAAAAGGTTGTGTTGAATCCCGATTTCACTCACCTCTAGTCAAACTCACTCACTAGCACCATTTCGTAACACATCAAGGACATTTCTGGGAATACAACTGCACTGTATCCCGCTGCCTACTGCTATTCTAGTTGAGCTGGTTCTATAACACGTTTATCCGGGTGGAAAATGTTCGGAAATACTGCAACCCTCTTAAACATGCCCCCGGCTGATCCACTAGATCAATGCACTGTCAACTCATTTGCATCTGTGTGCATCCCTATAGGGACTCCTCTCAAAACAACGATGGTGATGGTGGTGCAGAGCATGTCGCACAGTCGATTGCACCTATCACTCAGAGATTGTGTACCACCATTCTCAAAATGGAAGGTGCAGAATTGATCTATCATGGGAAGAGCAGGCCAGGTCGAATGCCCCTGTGGTACTAGTAATGGAAAATGGTCTCAAGGTGATCCATACTCCCTATGACAGGGATGGCAAATCCTCAAAGCAATGGGGTATGAGCAGACATCAGTGTTGGCCTGCTAACAAAGGCTGCCTCAAAAGGTCACAGATAAGGGACATTGAGCTGGTCAGGAAAGGTGTGAAATAAAACTGGTGGGAGGACAATGTCGAGAATGGGGGAAAAACTGTGGCTCTAATTAAGAGGCTAAATACAAACACACAGGCTGTTGGGAGTCTAATGACCTTAATCGTCAGAGTGGAGGAAAGAAGATGAGTAGGAGGGGTCAGTAACATCACTGGGAAAATCCCCCCTCCTGACACTAGGAGCTCCATCGCCCACCCCCCCCTTCTACCCAACACATATTTTCCTTCCCCCTACTCCCTCACACAAAGCACCAGCAGCAATCACTACAGCCGCCGTTTTCTGACTGTCAGCACATTCTCCATTGTGGTGCTTCTCTGGACACAGCACATATGTTGCCTGGCACTCGGCACTCATATACCATAATGACCCTGCTAAAACCAACAACACCGCACCAAACGTGGCCCAGCACTCCTCCACAGGACAACAGGCCCTCCGGGCTGAGAGCTCACCAGTGAGCCAGACAACCAGTCTACACCTGATATTCCTGAAATTCCCTTTCCAGTGGAAATGTACAGGATGAATAGACAGGGTATAGGTAATGATCCTTCATGCTACTGTCATAACAGGGAGTCAAATAGAACAAATCTTAAAATAAAATGTGCAACTTCTCCCTTGACTCCTCCCATGACACTTCAGGTGATGTCCAGATGATTCCTTCGGTATCCGTGAGATCGTTGCTTAACCTACTCCAGTATGTAAATTATTTTATGAAGCAAAAACAAAGAAATGCTTGAGTGGTCAATCTGTATCACACTTGCCTCCAAGTGTGTTGCTTTACATTACATCTGCTACTAGAAATGAATACGATTTACCTACTCACATAAAGTGTAAAGAAAAATACAGTCCTGAATAAAGGCAATGCAAAACAAAGGCCTACAAATATTTCACTTCTCCAGATTCAAAGCAAAATAAAACAAAATCACCTTACACTTAAACTGTTAAAGCATCCTTCATGCTCAGTACAAGGGAACAATGAACAAGGGAAATCAAAGTAACAACTGTCATTTTAATTTCTTTTGTTGTCTAGATTCAAAGGTTTTCAAAGCATGCTAAAAGCACTGAAAAATATCCAAAGCATGGGAACAATTTGGTAATTTGACAATGGTGATTTTTCAGGTTCATTCGAATGTGCCATGAACGCTGACTGGTGTTTCACAAGATAGCTGGCTCTTATCTTTTTGAGCAATTGTAAGAAGAAACTGCATGGGAGCTGGGATTGAGAACGAGGCAGGCAGAAAGGGTGTGGGGTAGGAAAAACTAGAGAGGGTCAAAATCAGCCAGAGAGCTGCAGCAGTCGTTACATAAAAGAGGGGGGTTATGTAACGCCTGTGGGTTCATGTTGAGGAACTGGGGCCGAGCTAAACACATCCAGATGTGTCAAACAGGACAGAAACCTATACACACACACACACATATATATATATATATACACACACATGCACACACACACACAGAGGAAGGGGAAGAGAGGAAAAAAACATAGCTAAGCTACTCAGACTGCAGAGTAATGCTGAGCCATAAGCATGAAAGGCATGCTGTAGTCTCAGCCAACCCAGTCACCCTAATTCATAGAGCAGCAGGCAGATAGGCATTTTCAGTCTTCTTAGATGAAGACCAGACAAGCAACATTCACTCAACCTCTAGCCCTGGACAGCATCTTGACTTTTGAATGAAACCTGCAAATCTCCTAACATTTTGGGTGTTGATCAGATATCACTGTTTCAGAGCGTTTGAAGTCCTGTCTGTCTATGAGCCATTATGTAAGATCTGTGATTTCCTGATGAGCATTATTGTTGCCTCAGAAACAAGAAACTGTGCCCACTGATTTATCAACAGAGAACAAGCTGTGCTCCATGGAACATGTCTAACAGACCTGCTCTTCAATAAAATATAATAATAATAATAATAATAATAATAATACACAGGCTACCCAATTCTAATGCATATACAATGCATGTCCAAATACTTTCTTGCAAGTATGAAGATTTATTATGGGCTGGGCCATTAACATTCAAAGTCAGCAGCTAGCACCACCCACACCCTGGTAGAGGCCATTATGGACGTCACATTCACAGACAGACACCCTAGCTAGAGCAGAGTGGCCTTGCAGCATAAGCACGGCAACAGATGTTGGCTGGCCACCAATCCTCTAGGATACGGGAAACCACGTCTACAGTATAGGCTGGGGTAAGAGGATTAGTAGTAAGCAATACATTGCATCCAAACGGGCAGCCCAAATAGGTGTTTTCTGCTACCAACTCAGCTGACTTTAAATAATTTAAGTTTTGCTGCCTGAAGAAGATTTTGCCTTGTCTTTAGGGTTGACTGTTGTAGTGCTGTAAGCCATTAATTGGTAACTGAGACAAAACGGCGGCTGTGGAGTGGTGGCATTATGTTTATATACACACCCTAATTCCTGAAAGAATAACTTGTTCACAAGGTCAGGTTCCTCCTCTGTGTAGGGCTGGGAACTGAGAACTGGTTTGTTGTTTGTTTTTTTTTAAAAAAAAGCTGTGAGATTTCCTTATTCTGCTTAATGATAACTAAGAATTCCATTTCCAAAAATGGAATACCCATGAGCATCCCTGAGCAACATAATGTACCTGTCTTAGCTAGTTTTGCAGCACTTAAGGTGCAGAATTTGTTGCATTGTGTGGCAAGTGTGAGGATGTAGCCCAGATCCACACCACTCCCTTTTTAAAACATGGCTGAACCACCTGACAAGTGCTCTAAAATACAACACCTGCAGGAAGGTGATTCCCTGCAAAGCAGGGAACACCTCAACATTTGCTTCAGCATGTTGTAATGTGGGACTGCATCTAACGATTGTTATCAATTAATCAGTTGATTTTTTTTTTCAATTAATCAGTACAACCAATTAACAAAAATGTTTTTGCAATTCAACATTTTAAAAAGCTTAGACATTTTCTTTCTACAATTTTAATGTGGAATGAGCTATTGTCCAGAGCCCAAATGAGATACTGTATTGAGATTATCACGGGCTACATTTATAGTGCTACATTGAAACTATTCAACTACTGTAGTACACCTATTCTGGGTTAAGAGCTGATTTTTAAAAAGGTAGACTTGGAAACAAGGCAGCTGTCTATGAATTTGCTCTTCAGGGACAACTTACACAATATATACAGAACTACAGACCTTTTAAGTATGTATATGAGAGCAGCAGTCTGCTGTAAATCAAACTGCAGTAGCTGGCATTAACTTACATAACAAACTAACCTAGCACAAATAACACTCACCATGCTACTACTCCATTATGCACATCAAGTTGCCTGGATCTGGAATGTTATCTTTTCAGGTATGGCAGTCAAGTAGTGTGCCATTTCAGCTTTTCAGTAGACCATGAACCATATTATTTGGTATCCCTGAATAATATTCCTTTACTCTAATTCTTATAAAAACATTGTCCATGAAAATGCATGGATCATAAATGTGCCAATCTATGAAATTTGATAGTCAATGTCATCTTTTCGTTACATCCCTCCTGAAATGGTACAGAATGTTATTTGGCGCGCTCCTGTCTCCCAGTGCAAACAACATGGCCTTAAATATGGCTCACCCTCTGATAGACTGACAGCACTCATTTACTACTGCTTGCAATTAAGTAAGTATGAATCAATATATTCTATTGGTAGAAATGTTTGATGGCTAAGTGGCTACTATTTCCCAGGGTCTCCAAACTCCTCTCAGCAAGTATGTTGCTCACTTTTGCTGGAAAGGTGAAAATAACTAGGGGGGGTGAGAAGGTCACTGACAAGGTTTGGTCAAGGGTCCATATCCCCTCTCAACAATGATGCCCCTCATTTGGGTGACCAAACTGCATTATTGGAACAGTCACATTTATATGCATTAGTCATGCATTTTAACCTTGTGTGACAGCCTTTATCTGAACAGAAAAGGACTTAAAAAAAAAAAAATTATTCACTGTGTCTGGCCATTAAAAATTAGTTAATGAACAGAATAGGCATACTAGTTAGAAGTTAGAAATATACGTATACGTATTTCATGACCTTAAATGGTATTGAAAGCATCACATTAGTGTCAACATTATAGGCCTGACAAAATACAGCCAATTTCACTGCTTTTGGGTAGGGGTGGGCGGTATAAACGGTACACCGGTAGAAATATGCGCCACGGTATGGATTTGGCTATACTGTTTGTACCGGTAGACAATGGGTTTTGACTAATACATAGAGCTAGCGAGGCTGTAGTGAAGCGGAAGCTTCTAATAATAACCAAAACGGGTGTCATTCAAACTGAACATTTACTTGCCAATATGCTGCAGTTTTACAAAGAACAAAGTAAACAAAACGGACCTTTGCCCCGACGTCTCGTATTCATAATCACTAAAACTAGCGTCAAAAAACACCGAACAGGTTACAGTGGACAGGTTACTAAGTGCTTTTATTTTGAAGTGAAACTTCAAAATAAAAGCACTTCCTGTCATCACTGTCCATCGTAATACTGAATTATTACCATATTAGCAGGTTAAAACATATTTCTCACATATTTACTGTAAATAATGTAAATGGTAGGTTTTAACATTTCTTCTATGAACTAATTCAAACTAAGTAACATGAACCACATTATTTAGTTACTTTAAACAAAAACAATTTACAACAGAGGCACATGAAGAACTAAGAAGGGGGAGGCTTGAGGGAGGCCCTGGAGTCGTGGGGATTAAAAGAACAACGACAAGTGTGTATTACCACAAAAAAGAGCATCTAATAAAAATGCTCTCAAAATATTCAACTTCAGTTCAATGTGAAATTTGTCCTATTATACTAAAGGAATAACACATAAGCTAACTAATAGTTAATTAATAATAACCTAACTCCAGGTAATACTTACTATCCCAGAGGACTGTACTCTTTTTAAAGCATGTTCTATTGAAATTATGAAAATAATTATATACCGTGATATATATCGTTACCGTCCAAAATTCAAAATATACCATGATATAAATTTTAGGCCATATCGCCCAGCCCTACCTGAGAGTCTCCGCCGGCTTCCTCTTGTACAAGATGTTAGTATGGCTATAGTTGTGTCCAGAAGCCACGCTTACGTCAGCTGGAATATAAACAAGGTCACAGCCACACACACACAAAAACACAGAAATTCAAATGCAAAGATACGCACCCAGCATGATGGAGGCAGGAAACATGGCAAAGACAAATGTGCTCGCAAGTGAAATTGTTATGAGGGTCTTTAACAAGTTGCTACACAATTCAATTAACACTTTCTTTTAGTGTCTTCCATATTTCACTGATCTTCACCTGATCTCCTGAAGAATAAATAAATAATTGTGATAGTGTAGTTGTCTAAACTCTAAATACCAAACATGTTACAGTAGACACAAAGTACTAGATTTAGTTATTTACTTGTTAAGGGATAGGTGATCAACTGCCCAGTCATGATTCGTTCATCCTTAACTTTCTTCTTGGCTTCTTTTGATGCTTTCCAGTTAAAAAGGAACTGTCTGGATAGGTCATTAATTTCCTTTTCATCAAGATACTCTATGAAAATACAGTAAATACACACACAAAAATGTATATTTCTCATCAGTCTGTTCATCTGTTTTGAAGAGCTGACATAGTGTATAGTGTGACATTTTATCAAGAAGTGGTGGCAAAATATAGTTGTAAATTAAGTCAAAGCATTCAGGCCATTCAGCATGGAGGTGAGCGTATAATACTTCACCGAGTCTTTTGCACACTGTTATCAGACGGTCTCTGTATTTGGGTTTTTGACACACAGGATTTCCGTTCAAATCCATTTGATGTAGCTGAGGCCAATTGCTGAACACGTCCTCTAACTCCTGAAAATACACAAAAGAGAGACTTAATCTATAATGGACTGTGGTTAAACTTACTAACTTACTGTACCCACTAATGATTCAAATGGCAATACTGTATCACTGCAGTCATGCTCAGTACTTGGACAGGGGAAAAATGGGCTACTTTCTTTTAACAATATGATGTGTAGTCATGCAAGATGATTACTAATCTGAGACATATATTAAGAAAACCTTTTAAAGACAAGGTATAAGAAAAAGGTAATATGAAGCACAAGGGTCAATGGAAATTGCATAAACAACACATCAGTCTATTTTAATAAACAGTGTAGCCGGTGTCGTGTAACTACAAGTTTTCTCCTGGGGCAGTGTGAGGCTGGCTCCTCCAGCACGTTGCCTGCAGTTGTATGTTTATCTAAAGGCACATTAATCCAAGCCTGGAAATATGAATACTCTCTGGACACGCTCTGATTGTTCATTGCCTTCCTGTCTTGGCCAAAGCGCTTCCACTTTTCCAGCTTGTGCTGCAATCAGTTCAGAGGGGACCCCTGAGCGCCGCGCGCTCCCAGGCTTTGATAAATGATCGTGTCAGGGCCGTCACTCAGAAGGGCCTCACCGAAGAGCAGCCCAGTGCCAAATTGCCCCCCACGCGGGGGCGTGGAGAGCAGCATGGGCTGGATACACACTGGGCTTGGTCGACTCTCTGGGCTGGACTAATGATGGGCCAGTTATGAACCTGTATTTGACCAGGGCTTCGATTCCCCTGTCCTCTCTGCCCTGCACACAGCTAACGGCCTCCGAAGATACTCCCCATTTGTCACCCTGGCTGACTGCCTGTCATAATCTATTTTAAAAATCCATAATGTTTCCTCTGGATTCTGACCAAATGGTGCACAAGGAGGGATTGATCCTTTGGGGTGCTGTCTTTGCAGAATCAATAGTGGTAGTCGGGTTGTATAAATTATAGGAGATATCTGCTAAAAATGAGAGGTCCCTCTGACACGTGTACTGCAATTACCTGCACCAAGATTCTCAGTAGAATTTCATTGGTATTGTGTTAAGAAAGTAGCCTTAGCTGTGAATTGAATTATGGAGTGGTTTCAACGTGCCGCCATGTTACATGGCAGTGAGAAAGAAGAAAAGGATTAAGCTCTTTTAAAATTAAGTCATCAAGCTTTTCAGAAAAAATCTATGACATCAGAGGGTGAGTCTCAAAAACCAACAGCAGGCAATTTGTTAAGGTCAACAAAGTGAGCATAAATCATATCTCTGCTTCAGATGAATCTCCCATAAAGTTCAGTGTTGGTGGTGTTGAGTATCAAATGCAGGATTCTAAGGCAGAGAGGAAAAATCAGCCTCCCAAGGAAGGAGAGAAACTTGTGCTTGTTTAAAGCTGTCAGCGAGAAAGGTCTCAGGGGACTAGCCTGCTGATTTGTTGAATAATTCTGACCCTGTGCGAGTCATGGAGACTGGGAACCTATGGCGGGATTTGTAGGATTTGGTTCTTTAGCACCCTATTCTCCATATCATTTCACACATCACTGCAGAGAGCCATGGAACGATGTTAATATTAACCCGATCAACTAATAGAGGGTGTGTTGATTTTAATGAATTGTGTCACACATCATTGCTGTGATGTGGTAGTTTCTTTTTTGTTTGCACAGCATACACTCAATTTCTATTTCTGTCATGTTGGAAGACAGTGGAAACGTCTTGAATGGCAACTGGTTTCACAGATTTAGTTGAATAAAAAAAATAGATTTTTTTAATTTACCTCGATATCATGCAATTTATTGTCAGCAGCAGAGAAATGCTTGAGTTCCTTCAGCACTGCCAGGTCACTAATCTCATCAATGTTATTGTTATCGATGTTCAGGACACGGAGAGATTCCTGTGAGAAAGAGTTCATCTTTGTGATCAACAAAAGGACAAAATATTTAAAACGAGTATTGCCACATTGACACTAAAGGAGAAAAATAAGCGCACTTCAGCCAAATGTTAAATCCATAGGAATTATTGAACAAATAACAGACATCCCACAAAAATGCAAAAATGACATACATAAATACATGCATACATACGCATACATATCTTGCACATTAATTTATTTTGGAACAGCTTCTCAGCAGAAGCATATTAGAGTACTATTTCAATGTATGTTTCAATGTGCCCAAAATGAATCTGCAATATGTAGATAGTCTATAATTTTGGCTTTTGTGGGATGTGCTACCATTTCCTTTTTGGATTAAACAGCTACATATGTCCTATTTATGTGTCTGAACTACTAGGCTTATGTCCAAATCAGATTCTAGATACCGCTGTTGCTGAATATTCATTTTGGTTTGAAGTTTTAGAACGGCACATTTATAAAAAGCTGGAACTCCTTACATTTGCACAGCAATTTCTTTAATTATCTAAATAAACAAGAAGCTGAGACTTTTGGTTTGTTTATCCATGGCCTGGGCAGTAAACGAAGTAAACAGACCTAACTGATTTGTCAGACCTGAGAGGGCAACAGAGCTCTCTTTGACATCATCAAACCCAGCACAATACTGCTTTTACATGGATCACTGGCCTCCGAGAAATCTGAGATCTTTTACATTCGATAACACTCCATATTGGTAACACCACACATATCCTAGTGTAGTAAAGGGAGAAAATGATGCTGTCCTCTGACTGTTGAACTGACTATATTGAGATGTGTATCAAAGTGATTAAAAAAGAAGAAAGAAGGTAAGTTGTTTGGGGAGTATGGGTTATCGTTTTTCTCATACTACCTCCATATTATCCTAATCATGGTAGAAATTGTGAAAGTGTAAGAAAGTGCAAAAGTGGGTTATACAGCAAGGGAGAAGAGAGTCCTGGGGTC
>CABFOQ010052733.1:6481-54545 GCA_900660455.1 Gephyroberyx darwinii
TCATACTATAACTGCACTGACTGAGATAGATGAAACTTGATGAAGATGAAGCTGAAACTTTATTGATCCCTATGGGGAAAATAGAATAGAAAATAGAATAGAAGCAAAAACACAGAATATAAAATAATTAAACGCAATAAAATAGAATATAAACAATTGTGGTGTTATATAAATATATGCTGCCAACAGTTTCAACATGTTAAGAGAGAGATATGTATAAAAATAATGCTACAAAAATATAAATATAACACTATGTATACAGTATAAAATAGTGGAACCATTATGAAAAGATCATTAGTGCATGCACAGATGGCTAAAAGGAAATTTCGCTGACAATTTCCCATACCTTTGTGAAGTATTTTGAATTATCAAATAATGTGACAATTTAATATGGTGGGCTTTTGTTTTCATCAAGTCCTATAGCAGGGAACAAGGGATTTCCAGAAATTCATCCGCACCAGTTGCTTCTGTTAAAAGGCATCAGATGTGAGCTCCAGCTGGTATTCTCTGTGACTTATCACAGCTCTGCATCCAGCCCCATATATCACTGTCAAAACTCTTAACACTGTGTCTAACTCTCGAGCAGCGTTAATCTGCAATGTGTTTTCTTTCACATTCTGCAGGACGCTGCAAGTCATTTATAGATACACCTGCACCCGGCCAACTGTCCCACCGTATAGATTGATGCGGGAGGTTCCACAGATACAATATGTGCCATGCAAATAAAGTGAAACATTACAAAAATATTCATAGAATAAGAAGAATATGAAGAAAAACATGAAAATGACAGCATTTACAGGTACACATGATGTGCAAAAATAGAGTAAATAGAGTTGGTATATTGTTTTCTTTATTGAAACAATAGTAAAGTTGACATGGGTATAGATGGGGGAGGCATGGCACGATGTGTGGTTTACTACTACACCTCTCTGGACACTTCATATTTACTGTGAAATAAAATCAGACATACAATCACAGCAGGTTTGATTTATATACGGCAGTTAATTTAGGGCTAGCGATAAGGGAAAAAATTAATCAATGATTTCACAATCATATGAAATCATTTCTATATCGCTATATAATGATATTTGCTAACATATGTAGAACCACATGTTAAATAATGAAATTTGTGTTATTCGCATTGAATTGCATGCTAATATAAAGTACATTAAAACTCAAATCATGTAAATAAATTATTTGAAAATAATATTCCCTCATTTGTTTGAGATCCCATTTTGATTTTCCTCTTTATTATTATTATTAATTTAGACAACAGACTGGTCCATCACGATAACTCAATCATTATTTCAGCACGATATGATACAGTAAACGATAATATGGAATTATTGCCCAGCCCTGGGTTGGATATCTGATCAAAGCTGCCCAAATCAGAGATTTAACAGCAAAAAATATCACCGCTGCTTTTGTGAGTAGAATACAAAGGGCGCTCTGTGTACTTTGTGAAGTTGAATGCCGGTGACGTGTCCGGTGCCATTTTTTCTCTTTGCAGTCGCATGCCATCTTCTGTGTTAACTGGACACTTCTGAAGTAGTTGTCTGATTTGTTGGCAAGTTAACACATAATAACGTCACGGCCTGTCCTATGCTTGGGTTTTTCTGAACATCTCAAGTGGGTGGCAACACATGACCGCCTTGTCCTACATTTAGAATAAGCATGGGTGAGTGTCTGAAACCTTAGCTCTCGTTGCGTTCAGGGGAAGTAGTGTGTGAAAGTGCATAGTGTGACAGAAACGAGTGTGAACAGCAGAGTGTCAGCTTGAAAACATATCACACCATATCTAAATGTTGAGCACCAAGGCAGAGTGTGTTTTATAGCCTCTGTAACAAGGAGAATTGAGACACAACAACAACACAATCAAAGCTTGAACTTCGAGGTTTTTAGTGGAGAAATGACCTTGTATGTTTTCCTCTCGTCAACCAATCAGCGAACAGCATTCTGAGGTCAGACGTACAGAATGTCTGTTCACAGTAGGCATACCAGTACATTTGTTTCTGATATATTGGATTGATATTGGCCTTTTATGAAAAATCAGTTATTGGCCAGTTGTCTGCTTCCGATATTATGAATATGATTCAGTTTGTTTGATTACATATTTATCATATCATATTTCAGAAGCTTTTCCACCCTGCCAAGAATACAGTTCTGGGAGAATACAAAAATACAAAAACTCATATTGATCAAAGCCTAGTTCACAGCATTATGTGAAGAGTTAAATTTGTTATCGAATGTAAAACCATTTGCAAACAACACTTGCTTTCAACTGTGAAGAGAGATTGCAAGTGGATAACTGTGGCTCTGCTAGTTGAGTTTTCATGCACTATGTTGTGGATTCTGTGCTCTTGACTGTCCTCTTAGTGTCCTATAGTGTCCTGCTGGTGTCCTGTTAGTATCCTGTTAGTGTCCTGTTGGTGTCCTGCTGGTGTCCTGCTAACAGGGGTGCCGCTAGGAATCTTGGGCCCTGTGACAAAAGTTCACCTTGTCTGTCCCCCCACAATACACAATAAAAATCTACAATCGTTGGCATGTTACAGGGCCTATGCAGTTCTGGGGGCCCCCTGAATCATTCATGGTATCATGGTATCATGGTACCCGGCCCTTACAGCACCCCTGCCTGTTAGTGTCCTGCTAGTGTCGTGTGTAGTGTAGTAGTGTAATGTCAACAGCCTGTCAGCGAGTTCAGTTCTTGAGGAACAAACCCCCTCTTCTCCTTTCTTCTTAGTTAGAGGTTACCCTAAACACTTGTTCCGGGCACCAATGTGACCCCTCCTATGGAAAGTCACACATGTGCAGTGATAATTAACCCTACTTTACAGGGATTTCTAGAAATGTCATGCATGTCGTACATACCAGCTGCTGTTGATTTCTTCTTCGATACGGTCCATTTTAAATCACTATCTTTCTGCATTAAACTGTTTCAATGTGACTGTGACAGGCTTTGGGGGTTTTGTAGCTCTGCTAATGTGATTTTTACAATTTAAGTGGTGAGTAACTGAACAGATTTTCCTCACTGATATCACAGTAATGGGAGAAATTGTTATCATAAAGGCAGGTGAGTGGTCTAGTTTTATAGTCAAAAATATGTTTGATGACATCAATAGTGTGTTAGTAGCATCTAAGCACAACCAGTTTCTTGTTTTATTACATTTATATTTCTTCCTTTCATCTATGGTAGCTTGTCTGCCCAAATGAGTTTACATTTATTTTCCTCAGTGTTCTTAAAAGTAGATTTTATATCTTACTGCATGTCTGAAGATGTCAACTGTATTTTTATATCAGTTATATCTGATTTCAGTTGCAGAGTAGTACTATTTCAAACTCTTATTTAATAGACTTTTATCTTTATATTGTTAATTGATGCATGTGTTAATTCAACATCACTGGAAGTTTCATTACTTCTCTGTGGGGAGGCTTTGGGAAACAAGTATCAGATTTTACCAGGCAGGTTTACAGAAGATTTTAATTGGTATAAGGATGAATAATGTGTCTCCCTCTTTTGGCTGTCAATTACTACTGCAGCCAGCAAAACAATTAATAACTATTAGTGAGTTATTAGTTATATACAGATATATAAACTTTTGAAGAGTTTCATTACACAATAAAATGTGACACCGACTGACAACACAATTGCTGCCATGAAAGTAACTCACTATTGAATATAATTGAAAATCTTAACTATCTTGAGCCCATTACTTACAAAATCGTAACATTTTAGTGGATGTCACTATCTGTGTGTGTTAGGTCAGCTCACAATTTTTTTTCCAAAATGGATGTAGGCCTATCGCGTTTTAGAAATGAAACCCTTCGCGCTAAATTTCAAAGTGCTTGAAAGTCACTTGATTAAATTTTTTTTTCTACCTTCCATCTTGGTCAGAATAAGGTTGCATGCCTCACATGTGGTATAGGTCAATATGAACAGCTGTATTACAGCCACTATTCCTGGAATAGGTTGAGCTGTCACTATTTACTTAGCTTGGTCCGGAGCAGTCCCAGGCTCAACCATAGCCATGGTGATGAAATGCTATATATAGATACTTTGCTGCCTCACTTTACTAAAGATACATGTTCAAAATCTGAACTATATAATATCCAGTGTTTTTTTCGGGGGAATAACTAGTTGAAGCTCAGTCGGTGGAGCATGAGACTCACAGTCTCAGGGTTATGGGTTCAATCCCCACACCTTTGTAAGTCGCTTCGGATAAAAAGTGTTTGCTAAATGACTGTAATGTAATTTACCACTGCCAAGGCATAACTAAAATGTAAGTACCAATGTCTTGTGTAGAGTTATATACCTGGGACTGCTCTGGACCAAGCTATATATGTATATATTTTACAAACCATGACACAAGTTCATAATTTTACTATATCTTTACTTTACTATTAAAGTTACATTTTAGGTCGGGCAATTATCTTCTACTCAACTCTTTTTACTACTCTACTCAAACATTGTAGTAAATGAAAATAACTGCTGGGTAATGTAATAACTCTCGGTGGGTTGAAAATGTAATAAAACCTGATCACACAATAAATTATTGGTTAATGTAATAATAACATCATTATATTAGCTGGTGATTATCACTTTATAAGGTGTTTATTATTATATTATTATTAGCCAATATAATTATTACATCGCCAGTTATAAATATGGTACACCCGCTTTGAAGTAATAGTTGTAATAATGTGACGTAATTTATTACATTAACAGGTTTTTGTTACATTTTCAACCTATTTAAAAATAAACTTTTATTACATTTTAACAACTTGTTACTTTGTCAGTCGCTACACACCTTATCTATGATTTACTCGACTGGCATCTCATGATCAAATGACATGGCAGAAAGTGAAGGAATTACTGTCATTTCTTCCTACATCATGTCACTGAAGACTTCCATCTCTAACTAGGTGGATTGGAACAGCACAAAGTGCACTGCACATTTCTATACTTCTTTGCCACCAACATCACGACTCTTTGCCCGTAATTTATTCACTTGAGATTCTGCAATATCAGCTCGTTCTTCAGCTTCCTCAAGCTCGTGTTGCACCTTCCGAAATTTTGCCAAATGAATACTGGTTTGTTCCTCCTGTGGATCACAGAAGGAGTTCAATTCAGTTAAATCCTTTGAGTGTTAAAGGATTTGAAGATACATACAAGCCAACAAGGCTTACAATAATCGGTTATTATTACTTACCGCCTCCTCACACTGTCGCTTATATGCTTTCACTTTCAGCTGCAGTTTGTTGACCAAATCCTGGAGTCTTGCCACATTCTTCTTTTCCTCCTCACCCTTAAAACATCCGGCTCATTACTCTCATAGCTCATATCACATTATTCCTATTGAGAAACAAGCAGCCAAACTCAACCTACCTGATAAGTGAGCTCTTTAATTTTTCTCTCATATTTCCGCACACCTTTCATGGCCTCCCCACTTCGTTTCTGTTCTGCCTCCAGTTCATTTTCCAACTCATGGACCTGAAAAATATAGCTTGTTTAAAATGTATTTCAGGCAATGATTTGTGTTTTTTTTCACTGAATGATTGTTTTTCTTTCCCCATGGTACAAGATGTGGGCATCAGGAGCCAAATTCAGGTCAGTCAGTGATCAGACACTTGAGCCCTGTATACTAGAGCACTAAGAAATGGATTTGCGGTACTTGAGAAAATAATTGTAAGTATTTTTAGGGTTTTCTTTGGTTTATTGACTAGTACCTAATTAAGATAAAACTATCAGTTCAATTAATGTGAACATTTAACTAACTTTGTTAAAATCCCACAATCCCTCTTTATGTTCAACAACACAAGATGATAATCTGATTGTCTGTCTCCCCCTACTGCTCACTCCCTCTATTTATGTGCATGCCTTGTCTTCTCACATCTCAGTTGGCAGAGCTGATGCTGATGAAACTAGTCAGTCTTTGTCTCCCAGTTTAATAGCGTGATCGTCAAATTAGCGATCTGATCACGGATTGAAAGGATGCATTTTATGACTTAGAGTAACTCCTCAGTGCAAGACAGTGCCTGACAGTTTTCGAGTTCATAGTTTGTACGGAGGTAACACCAAGGGGGACTCTACAGCATCTGAACTTGTTTCCTGAAAATTCATACCCTGGCTTCCAGTTTCTGAAGTTCCTTCTTTCCACCTTTGAGAGCGATCTGCTCGGCTTCATCCAGGCGTTGCTGCAGGTCCTTCACTGTGGCCTCCAGGTTCTTCTTCATCCTCTCCACATGAGCGCTGGTGTCCTGCTCTTTCTTCAGCTCTTCAGCCATCATTGCAGCCTATGTGCAAATGTGAACAAATTCTTTATACTATTTACTTTATACTAGGACTGACCTCAAAGTCAGAAAGATCTCCATGACAATGTCTCATTTCAATAAGCTGAGGTGTTGGACTGGGTGGGACTTACATCCATGATGGCTTTTTTGGCCTTCTCATCCGCATTCCTTGCCTCCTGGACAGTGTCCTCCATCTCAGATTGTAGCTGGGCTACATCAGACTCCATCTTCTTTTTAGTGCTTAGCAGGCTGGTGTTCTGCTCAGTAGAGATGGAGAAGCAAGTATGAGACTTTAATTAAAAGTGTGTGTTGTTAGGGTCCAAAGCCAACTAGGGATATTTTATATTGTATTATGTTCATCCATACCTATATTAACATATAGCACATATATGCACATATTTCATATTCGTAGCACATATTTCATATTTAGTGATCCATATTTAAGTAAGCAACCAATACTGCAACATCTGTATAACAACTGTAAGTCACAGTAAGTAACAACTGTAAGTACATCTATATGTGTACTGTAAGTAATCCATTCTGACTCTTACAATCTACTTAACATGTGTTTAAAGTTTAAATTGTCAGCTGCATATGTTTTTTCTTGTATTGCATTACATTACAGTCATCTAGCAGCTTTTATCCAAAGCCACTTACAATAAGTGCATTCAACGTAGGTAGGCAGAAGAACTACTAGTCACCAGAAATCATAAGTGTATTTCCTTCCTAAACAAGCATAACCAGTGCTAAAATAAAAGTGCAATAAGTTAGCTATTTTTATTTAAACAAATGAGACAAATAAGTGAAGTAAATAAACAAGAGCTAAGACAAATAAGTGATGCATATAAGCAAGTGCTAAGACAAGTAAGTGAAACAAATAAGCAAGTGCTAAGAGGAAGGGTCAGGGTAGTATTTCATGAAGAGGGGGGTTTTCAGCCTGAAAGCGAAAGATGGGCAGTGACCCTTCTGTCCTGACATCAGTTGGTAGTTCATTCTTGTTGGGTTTTTTTATTACTTTTATTTTACTTTTATATTCTATTTTTAGATTCTATCTATTATTGTTTTCCCTGCTGTATCCCATTCCTTTCCTGCTGCAATGACTGATTTTCCCAACAGGGATCAATTAAGTTTCATCTCATCTCACCTTATTTATTGCGGTTCCTAACCTGAGAACGCAGCAGCTGAATCCTCTCACTGACATCGACCAGTTCTTGCTCGGCCAGCTTGCGGCTCCTCTCAGATTGCTCCAGTGCTGCCCTCATCTCCTCAATCTCTGCCATCAGCAGATTGTTGCGGCGCTCTACAATGGCCAGTTGCTCCTTTAGGTCCTCCTGACTATGGAGGGCTTCATCCAAATGCACCTGGGTGTCCTGTAACAGAAAAGTCGTAGGATTTCAAGCCTGAAGACTAGGGTTTAACCAACGTGGTTTTTTGAAGGCCGATACTGATATTTTTTGGATTCAAGCTGCCGATGGCCAACATGTTGTTGCTGATATTCTCTTTAAATTTCAGCATTTTCGTGCCAAAAAATTACAACTATTCAGTGTTTCCTCCAGAAATGTATTGTTGGCAGGCTGATACAGCTTGTAGACCTTTGGACACATAATCTCTAAAGTCTAAAAGCCAGTGTAGTAATAATAGACAACCAGTGTATCATTGACCAGTTATACAATAAATAATAATAAACTAATCTGCCTCATATCCATCATATTCAAGGTGGATTATATTAAATGGCCGATATCCAACTTTTTAAATAAGGCCAATATTGGCAAATAAAAAGAAAATATCAATCTAACCCTTCTGCAGATGGATTTATATGACTAGTAGTGTCAAGAATTTGTCATGGACAGGGAAATGGTGATGCTCACACAAACCTTGTATTGACACTGCAGGTTTCTAAGCTGTTTGGTTGCCTCGGCTGCCTGGCGATTGGCATGGCCCAGTTGAATCTCCATCTCATTCAGGTCCCCCTCCATCTTTTTCTTGACCCGGATAGCGTCATTTCTGCTGCGGGTCTCAGCATCTAGCGTGCTCTGCAGAGCGTCCATCGTTCTCTGGTAGTTCCTCTTTAGCTGGTCGATTTCCTCGTCTTTCTCTGACACCTTTCTGTCCACTTCTGACTTGATTTGGTTCAGCTCCAGTTGAATGTGCAGCATTTTGGCCTCTTCATGTTCCAGGGAGGACTACAGGAAAAGAGAAATAAACACTTGAGGATGTGGACTTGATTTTACTGACATGTTGAGTAGGGGAATGTCATAATACAAACCTCGGCTTCCTCAAGAGCTGCCTGGGTGTCCCTCTTGTCCTGTTCAGCTTGCTTAGCAGCTTTCTCCAGTTCATGGATTGTTTTAGCAGACTCTCCTACTTGCTCAGTGATATCCGTTATTTCCTCTGAAAATTGACCAAAACAAATTGTTCTTTATAGATAAAATTATCACTTCTGCTTTTCAACACCAGAATAATGATTTGCTTCCAGAAAAACCCTTACGTTGAAGATTCTTATGCTCTCTTTTCATAGTCTCCAGCTGATCCAGGGCCTCTTCATAAGAATTTTTCAGCTTGAAGAGTTCTGTACTCAGCATCCTAGACTCTCTCTGAGAGACTTCCAAATCTGATTGACTCTCCTCATACTTCTGTTTCCATTCAGCAAGAACCTAATATGAAAGCAGCCAGCATGTGTAATCAGTGCAGCCTCAATAAGATCAGTGAAAAGTGATATTGCTGAAAATCATATAAACCCCAGTGAAAGAAATACCTTATCAAAGTTCCTCTGTTTCTTGTCCAAGGTGGCATTGGCAGCATTTGACCTTTCTAGCTCAACCATGAGATCCTCCACCTCAGCCTGCAACCTCTGCTTGGTTTTCTCCAGTGACGCACATTTAGCGTTTCCTGCCTCTGTCATCTCCTCAGATTCCTGCAGCCGCTGAGCCAGCTTCTTCCTTTGAATCAACATTGCTTTTTATCAGTATGAGATCAGCACATATTTGCCATGATGGTTGATATCCTGTATCATTCTTACTTGGCTTCCTCAAGCTCCTCGGTGCGCTGGATGGCATCGGTCTCATATTTGGTTCTCCACTGAGCCACCTCGCTGTTGGCTTTAGACATGCAGCGCTGCAGCTCAGCTTTGGCCTCCTGCTCCTCCTCATACTGCTCTCTTAACAGCTCACAGTCATGGCGAGTTGATTGCAAGCTATGAGCAAGGGCATTTTTCGCCTGAAACAAGCAACAATATACAGTATATAAAGGTGTTCTGGCTTACTTAAAACTGCACTAGGCAAATTTTTATGTTACAATACACCTGTCTTATCAGCCTAAATCACAAAGTGGGACTACAACAGAGAAGAGTGCCTCATCCCCCCTAATTGAGAAGACAAGATTCATCATATTTGCCCAAATTCTGGTGTCAGGTATGGACACTGGAAGGAAATCATCTCCACTCACTGGAAGCGATGAGTTGTAACTTCAGAGTGAAATACAAACTGTCTCCTGAACAGCAGTGAGCGCTCCGACTAGAGAAAGCTGGACTCTCTTGTCCCTTTGGTATCCTTTGCTATAAAGCATCACAGACCAGTTGGTAAACATGAGCGTGCCGTGTGCAGTTTACGTTGACGTCATGTTACAGGATTTCTGAGTATTAATTCCAAATGATTGAACCTGTTACCTCTCACTACCATTTGGGGCTACCAACGTGCAAAGTTGCCAAGTGCAGCTTTAATTCATAGTGGTGATAGTATACTGGAATTTTTTTTGTGTTTTTCAGACCTTAACTTCCTCATCCAAAAGTCTTTTCAACTCTTCAATTTGTTGACTCCCCACAGATTTCACTCTGTGCAACTGGGAGAGGGCACCCTCTTTCTCCTCAAGCTGTCGTGAAAGTTCACCTGTTCAAGATTCAGAAGATACACACTGATTAAGTATCAAGTATCCATCTTAAGCTTTCTTTTTTTCTTTTCATATCAAAAACCTACCATTTTCTGTTTGTAGACGAGCACTGAGTGTAGTATAATCGCTGAGTGACTTCTGGGCCTCATCAGCCTTGGCCTTATATTCACTGCTTTGGTCTTCAAGACTCCTGCACAGTTTCTCCAGGTTAGCCTGAAATATTGAATATGAGTTATAAAGAGAGATAAAAATGAGAAAACTGACATTAGTGACTGCGGTTATGGAAGAGGTAATTGTTGGACATGCATGTTCTATTACCTTGCTTTTCAGAATACTCTCTACATGGCTGGCCATATCATCAATTTCCATCTTTAGTTCACTCTTCTCTTTTTCAAGTTTCTGCTTGACTCTTTGAAGATTGTCTATTTGTTCGCTCAGTTCAGTGACACTGTCGGCCTGTTTCTTGCGTAGAGCGGCAGAAATGGACTCATGCTGCAGGGTGGACTCTTCAAGATCACGACGGAGCCTCTGAAACTCAGCATCCCGCTTCTTGTTCATCTCAACCTGAGCAGCAGTGGCTCCTCCGGCCTCCTCCAGCCTCTCACTGATCTCCTCGAGTTCCCTGGAGAGATCCGACCTCTGTTTTTCTATCTTGGCCCGAGCAGAGCGCTCGGCCTCAATTTCCTCTTCTAGCTCCTCGATTCGAGCCTACAGGAAAATTTGATGTGTATAATGAAGCTATTGGAAAAAAAAAATGTATTGAATACTGGTAGATAAAGGTAAATCATATACCTGAAGCTCTTTTATTTTCTTATGCAGTTGAGTGCTGAGTGCTTGCTCGTTGTCAATTTTGCATTGCAGGTTGCTGAGTTCAAAGTCCTTTCTGAGAAGTGAGAGAAGAGCTTCAGAAGTCAGAATGCGTACGTTTGCGTCCAGATTCATTAAGAATGCATTGCAAGGGAAATTTTCTTGAGCCAGAGTTTTCATCTTATTCACTAAGAAATATATGCAAATCAACTGAAAAACAAGCCCTGAAAAAGAGCACTACACAAGCAAAAAGGCCCCATCATCACTAATTCCAAGCGCACGTTGGGTGTTTCAGAAGTTTTTCCCATTATTTAATAGTTACAGTGGAGATGGACAGAAAGGATGGAAGAGAGAGCGAGAGGGGGAATGACAAGCAACAAAGGTCCCAGGCTTGATTTGAACTCAGTACTTTGTGGTTATATGGTTTGTGCCTTGGCCAACTGAGTCACCAGGACACCCCTGTGTTGCAGCTTTAAGACTAATCCACCAAGGTTGGAACCTTTGTGCCCTAAAGCCCTTTTATCATTGGAGCGTTGTATGCTTCAATTTGAGATTCTAGGACGGTATACCCTCTACCTTTTTTTGCCTGACTTGCTGGCAATGATGGCCGCTTCTTGCAGCAATGATAGCAGCCACTCTGAATGGCCAAATTCTTTGTGAAGAGTCTTTATGCCATGTTTCAAAATATCTTATAGGTGCCTAAATAATTGACCAGCACACTTTCCATTCATTTCATGCTTTCACATTTTGGTGATATAGCGCACCCTCTTCCCTGCGCAAACCTGTAGTGAATCTGGGCCTCAGTGTTGTCTCAAAGATTCCCCTTATTTAATCTTCTCAGTTAATGCCTAATTGTACCTAAACTTTGCGCTTCGCCCATTAGGGTCAATGGCATTGATTAAGAAATTCACAATTTACTTTTTCAATCTTTCTTCCATTTGTTGTCTTTCATTCTCCAGGTCCATGATGGTTTCCTGGGACAGCTTAAGATCCCCCTCCAGTTTTCTTCTGGATCTCTCTAGATCTGCACGCACCTTCTTCTCCTGCTCCAGTGACCCCTCAAGCTAGAAGAGATCAACCGTTGTCCATATGAACTAGTAATAGTAGGAAGCTTGTGCAAAAGGTGTAGTAGACTACACAAGAGTATCCCACACAAGAGGTTTGATCATCCAATCATTTTGACTTGAAACACTTACATCATCAACCTGTTGCTCGAACTTGATCTTAGTCTTCGTTAGCGAGTTAACCTTATCCTCTTCAGCCTGGAGGTCATCCAAGGTCTGCTGGTGCACCTCTTGCAGAGCTTTAATCTCCTTCGAGGACTTCATCAGATTTTCCTCAAGAGTGGTTAGCTCCTCTACCAAATTCTTAACCTGAGGAAAGAAACAGGAATTTATTAAAAAAGTTTGTTTTCTTTATCAACCAACATTACAATACAGACTGATTCTGATGACACCGCTTTGATAGATAACCAATACAACCAGAGCCAATGTTTTCCAAGGAACTGGGATAAAACATAATGTTAAAGCCCTGATTATGCTTCATGAAAATAACTGCCCTATGATCCATAATTCTATTCAGAATTCAGACTTCCTAAAGAAACGCATCCTGATATATAGATTGGTGTCGTTGTGGTTTGAAGTCACAAAATGATAAAAATGATCAGAGGCACCTTATTTTCTGTGGCGTATTTCTCCTTCTCCACCTTGGCAATGGTAAGCTCCAGGTCGTCTATATCCCTTTTGAGCTCTGTACATTCGTCCTCCAGCTTCCTCTTCTTGGCAGTGATTTCTGCATTGATCTCCTCCTCTTCCTCAATCCTCTCAGAGAATTCTTTGACTTTGGCCTCGAGGTGTATCTTGCTCTTTATCAAGCCTTCACACCGCTCCTCAGCATCGCAGAGGTTCTCCCTCTCCTGTTGAAGCAGAAACGTGTCCAAAACGTTACTGTCAAAGGAGCCGACATAAGACAGTCCATAAAAGGACACAATGATACGGTATTGCATTATCGAAATATATTTGGATCAGTGTTGTGGAGTGTCACTGTTGATGAATATATATAAATCTATCTATTCCTCTCATTATTCTCATTCTTTCATTTCATTTCATTCTCATTTCTTCTTCCTATTATTGTTCTTGGGATGGTAATTCATTTTATACAATTATTTATATTTTTAACAAAGTCTGCATGCCTTGAGACTTTGTATACATAAGTATGGTCTTCTGTAGACCTGCTAATGCAAATACAACAAACATTTTGCACATCCTGTATGTATAGATGCTGTAAATTTACATGTATTCTTATATTTTCTTATTTGTAATATATTGTATATTCTTGATATATAATATATAAATACATATATATATATGTACATATATATATATATTTATTATTTGTTTAATATTTTTGTATATTTTCATATTGTACATATTTTTCACTCATGTTAGTTTGCACACCCTGCATACATGCAGGAAATCATATATTTATATACTTTTCATTCATATATTTGTACTTAATATGTTCTAATGTTGAAATTGTCAGACATCTTAGCTTTAACGCCCCCCATTTTCTCCATTCTTATTCATATCCTATTTTACGTTGCTGTATCGATTACCATTTTGCTGCTACAATGACCCAGTTTTCCCACAGGTATCATTAGTTTCCTCTTATCTTATCATTGATTTTGTTGTTGTTGTATTTCAGCAAAAAAAAGGCTCATTTTCTCTCTTATCTTATCTCATTATGTAATATAAACAAACCACCATGTTCAATTCAGCCTTGAATGTTAACGTACTGCTTGAATTTGCAGATAAAGGTCATTTTTCTCCTGAAAGAGCACAACCATTTTCTCCTCCAGCTCCTTTCTCCTGGCTTCGGACTTTGCAAACTCTTCTTTCAATCGTGAAAACTCCTCTTTCATGGTCTGTATCTCCTTTTCAGCCTCCGCACTTCGTAACAGTGGCTTTATCTTGAAGTAAAGTCTCATCCAAGGCCAGTTCTTCACATTCATGAATGAACGGATGTTGTATTGGATGACGAAAATGGATTCCCTAAATAGTGGTAAAGCAAAACAACAGAGATTTAACTTGAAAACTCATTCCCGCTGTGGCCCTGATGTAAAATTCCAGGACTTTTCTATGACTGTCCATATCTAAGTCAAAGCATTTCCATGTCCAGAAAATTGTATTCCTTTCTGTTGTACAATTCTCTGATATTCTTGCACTTCCCCAGAGAACTGATCAAATTCCCTGACTTTGCCTGTCTGGAATACACCTGTCTCTAAATTCCATGATATCCCAGAAATTCCATGACCAGTGCTGAATTAAACTTGAAATATTTGAAATAATGGATATTTTTAGAAACCTTTTCTTTGACATCTCTTTAAACCTCAGCCTGGTGACGTATCCCCTGGATACAGCCTGGATGCGAGTCATCAGCACGGCCAGGCGTTCGTCTCTCATCTCCTCCAAAAGACCCAAAAGGCCAGCTTTGAAGAACACCTACATTTTGTAAAGACATTTCAATGGAACTGCATTTCATATCATTTGGGTTACTTGGTGCTAATTGAAGACAATGTCCGCAATCCTTTATATTAAAAACATATTCAGTGGTATGGGTTTTTGAAGGCGGATACCAGTATTTTTAGACTGAAGTCACCGATATTTTGTGCCAATATTCAATATCTTTAAATTCAAACAATTTTAATTAAGAAAAATAACAGGATTCAGTGTTTCCCCCATTGTATTCTCATCAGGGTTGAAAGATCATCACTGACTGGTACCCGATTTTTAATAAAAGGCCAATATCGGCCCAATATATCTGTAAACTGATATAGTGGTCTAATGCATTCACACATGTACTCATATCACAAATTACCTTTGTGTATCCAAACTTATACTGGGCATGGTCCACATCAATGGAGGAGAGCAGTTTCTCTGAAGCCTTTTTACTATCGATAAACTGCCCTTCAGGGATTGCGCTGGCGTTCAGAATTCTGTATCTGTCAGGGAGGTTGTTAAGTTTAAAACCTTTTTTATGTTTGCTTGTGTGTGTAATCTTCCTAGATAACAGAAACCAAGAGTGGGTATTACCTCTGTCTGAAATCTCCATAGAGAATCCTGCTGGGGAAGCCCTTCCTGCAAATCCTGATACCCTCCAGCACGCCATTACAGCGCAGTTGGTGCAGAACAAGATGGTGAACCATGGCCCCTATATATGGATGATAAATTTAATACCAGGTCACCTTCAGAGCGAATGAGCTAGAATAGCAATGCCAAGTTCCTCTTGTTTTTACCTGGAGTCTTGGTCTCATTTGGGATAATGCATCTTACAAAGTGTGGATGCGTGGACCTGAGGTTCGCCATTAGTTTGTTGAGGTTTTCCTGCAGGAGATGAACATGTGAAACAACGATGACTAGAGAAACAAGAGACAACAGGTCTGATATCAGCTTAATACCTTCAAGTACGATCTCAGAATTGGCCGTTACCCTGAAAAGTGCGGAAACTGTCTGGAAAGAGGATCCCTTTTTCTTGAAACTTTTCTTACTTCCATCTGCTAGAGAAAGAGAAGCAATATAACCTATTACAGCATAGGGTAGCAAAATATAGCGCATAGTCTTATTGCAATATTTCTGATTAAGCTGTGTAGTGTCAGCCATTTTCCAATTGGGGAACTGACCGTCAGCAGTGGCGTAGGTGGCAAAAATGTGCGACAGCAGTTTCAGGCCAGCTTTCTGGTACAGCTGCACCACAGTATCGTTGAGTGGGTCCTTATTTTTTTCCAGCCAGCTGCCAATGTTGTAGTCTACGGTGCCGGCGTAGTGCACCAGCGAGAAGTGAGCCTCAGTCTTGCCTTTGGAAGGCTTGGGCTTCTGGAAGTTGCTGTTCTTACCAAGGTGCTGGTCGTACAGCTTGTTCTTGAATGAGCTATCCGTTGCCTTTGGAAACATGCACTCCTCTTCAAGAATAGAGAAAATACCCATTGGCTGTGGAAAAGAAAACAAATCATTGTTTTGTTCAATTTTGTGCCTACTGGATGTATATATCTTCATTCTGTGTGGAAAAATTTACCTTTTTTTCTCCACAAAAATATCACGTCATCCAAGCATCTTCTGACTTACTTTTGCTACCTCTCATATGTACGTATGTATCTACTGTTGATATGAATGTTTGGGGTGTTAAAAGGTGATGTACCTTCTCAATGAGCTCAATGCAGGCTGCCAGGTCCATACCAAAGTCAATGAACTCCCACTCAATTCCTTCCTTCTTGTATTCCTCTTGCTCCAACACAAACATGTGGTGGTTGAAAAACTGTTGCAGTTTCTCATTCGTAAAGTTGATGCACAGCTGCTCCAGGCTGTTCATCTGCATTGAGTAGCATCATTTGTTCTTCAATAAAGTGAATTACTTTTTTTATTTTCTATTTATTTAGATATGATTCATATTCACCTCAAAAATCTCAAACCCTGCAATATCCAGGACGCCAATAAAATGCTGCCTTGGCAGTCTGGTGTCTAGCTGCTGGTTTATCCTCGTGACCATCCACAGGAAGAGCTTCTCGTACACCGCCTTAGACAGGGCACCCATGGAATTGTTCACCTGGAAACAAGACAGGAGATGTTGCAAATGGAGTGCGATGAAATTCCTGTATGTTTACAGATGTGAAAAAAGTGCTGTACCTGTTGGACAGTCTGCCCTTTGGTGACATACTCATTCCCAACCTTCACTCTGGGGTAGCACAGTGCTTTCAGCAAGTCAGCAGAGTTTAGGCCCATGAGGTAGGCAACTTTGTCTGCCACTATTGGATGCATGCAACACAGCGACAGGTCATATTGACACCATTTACTTGTATATCACATATTAGGCTTTTTCGTTTCATTGATAGGAAGCATTAGAAAAAGAGATGAGAGAAGAGAAATGATAACGTGATACAGATAGAGCGTGAACCTGTGATGTTGAAAACATCGGCCAGAACGTCCAAAAAGGTTTCAACTTAAAGAAACAATGAGAGGCAGCTCACCCTCGGTCCCGTCGGGCTCTGCCTGCTCCTCCCGCTGCTTCTGCTTGAACCTCATGTTCCCGTTATGCATCACAGCACCAGTCAGCTTGTAGATGCCCAACTTTTCCTCTGTGTTAAAACCCAGGATATCAATGGCGCTCTATGGAACAATGGACAATATAAAAATAACAAAACACAGGGAGAGGATAAAGAATTAAAAAGTCCAGGTGAGATTTTAAAAAAATAAAGCTTACAAAACATTTCACACAAACCAAAAGAAATCACCAGCCCACTGACAAATTCATAAATACATAAGAGGCCCCTGTGATATCTGTACACCATGTTTCTGCATATAGCTTAACCCCAAGTGTCTCACATCTGTGGCCATCAGCTCCTCGGTATCATTGATGCTCAGCACAGTGATTTCTCCCTGGCTGATGAAAGGGTAGTCATATGGATTGGTGGTGATCAGCAGCATCTCTGAAACAAAATACAAAAAAAGTATTTGTACGTCTGAAGAGGGTCAGCAGCTAGATGTGCAGCATGGATTCCAGTTTTTGTTTTTTAAACATTTAGGACACGGTTCTTCAATTTCATATTCCATGTACTTACCAATCAAATCAGGCTTCTTGTTTGACAAGATCTGATAGAAGATGTGATAGCTCCTCTCTGCAAGGAGCTGAAAGGTCACCCTGGATTTTTCCAGAAGGTCTAAGCATAAAAATGAAATGAACTGAGATCAAATGTATTATGTATACTTAAAAAGCAGTGAAATAGCAATAATATTCCCGTGAGGAAACTTACATGTTTCAATATCAGCTGATGCCAGCTTCCCCTTTGTTCCAAAGTGGATGCGAATGAATTTTCCCTAGAGGATTTGTTTTTTATCGTTATACATACAAATACATATTATATTTCAGCTGATGCATTGCACAGACTAAATATAAACTCACAAAGCGAGACGAGTTGTCGTTTCTCACAGTCTTGGCATTCCCAAAAGCCTCCAGCAGAGGGTTGGCCTGGATGATTTGATCCTCCAGAGTCCCCTATGGAAATAAAGATGATAAACAAATGAATAGAAACATCTTATCTGAGTTTGTAAAGGTGTTTGTATATGATCATGACATTATTGGAATGGATGATTAGTGGACTGAACCTGCATTCTACCAGGTTGATCTTTCTTGCTTGAGTCTCCAATTGATGCAATTGTTGCAAAATACTGGATGACGCGCTTTGTGTTGACAGTCTTCCCGGCACCAGATTCTCCACTGCCAGGGGTACAATTTGCAATGAGTGATGGTAATTAAAGTAAATGCAGTAGTTTAGAGCACATGAAGCCATACTTACGTGATCAGGATGGACTGGTTCTCACGATCTGTTTAAAAAAAATCAGTATTTCAATTTAATTATAGGAGTTAATCACAGAGAAGGCGACACTGATAATAGCTGGCATGGCAGCTATCACTCGATGGGATGCTGCCATACTAGGACAATACCTGTGAGCATGTACTGGTAAGCGTTGTCAGAGATGGAGAAGATGTGGGGCGGGACCTCCTGACGCTTCTTCCCACGGTACCCAGACACCACTTGTGGATTGTAGACTGGAAGCCATTTGTAGGGGTTCACTGTCACACAGAACAACCCCGAGTAGGTCTGGAATGGGGGTGTCATTTGAGCGTGAAAATGTGATCTGTCCAAATGCTAATAAAGCTTCCCAGAGTAAGTCATTTCTGTGGCATCACTGATTCGGGTACATTAAGGGTGAAATGCGAGTGTTTGTGCTTACGTAGATCATCCAGGCAGCGTAGCGCTCCTTGAGGTTGAACAGCACGGCTGGTTCATGGAGATGGGTCAACATGGCCATGTCCTCAATCTTGTCAAACTTAGGAGGGTTCATGGGGCGGATGTCATCCGGCTGCACTGTCACAACCTGGAACATCAAGTGGTCCAATGTCACATAACAAAAGACGGCAGGCAAAAAAAAGATATGTAAGGGTATCTGATATCAGCATCCTTCAAATATTTTTTCAATGGATAAAAGATATCCACCGACCCACCTGTGTGGAGTGTTCGTACACCCACCTTTCCATCCTCAGTCTCCACAATAATCTTGGAGCCATCTTGACTCTTGATTTTTCCTTTCACATACTCTTGCCTCGGGTCGGCCACGTAGATAGCCGTTTTGGCATCAAACAGCTTGTTTTGTGCTGCGACCCTCTCCCGTTCTGGTTTGCGGAGGTATGGGGCAGCCACCCCAAATATTTCCATCTCGGCATCACCCATTTTCTAATAGCTGCACGAACATGACATGTTAATGACATACATACACATATGTATTTACTGGACCAAAAAAAAAGGGCCAGAAATGTAGGGCAAACATACTTGCAAAGGCAGTGGCATAATGCTTACCTGAGTGTTGCAGAGTGAGAAGTAGAATCGCAAGAGGATTGAATCCCTCGAGTTTCAGCAAGTGTTTCAGAGCCTTTGAGCACGATTGTCCGCTCTTATGTTCGTACTGTTGCTAATTGTTTTCAGTCTCAATAGTATGCCACAGACATACCTCGACCCTAACAAGGCTTTGACAGCTTTTATAAGAGATGGCCGGGCTTTTTTCGCTGCTGCTTGACAGCTTCTCCTATATTTGGAGAGAGATCAAAT
Source organism: Gephyroberyx darwinii (assembly GCA_900660455.1). Lineage (NCBI taxonomy): Eukaryota > Metazoa > Chordata > Actinopteri > Trachichthyiformes > Trachichthyidae > Gephyroberyx > Gephyroberyx darwinii. The sequence goes on from CABFOQ010052733.1 coordinate 26,118, forward strand.
CTGGCTTATATGCCACCTTGGAAAAAGTCATGTCCATTTTGTATTTTCAACTGTCTATGTATAGCTGTATTGTGTCACTTTTAAATGGTTTCAATTGTAATCCTTCAGCCTGTCCATTAAAAAGCAATGATTGCTAAGGACGACAGCTTAGAGGGCTTAGGGTCCCGACACAGCAGGCCTCATTTTCTGGGATCAGGGAAGATTAGGTCTGTTAGGGGCATTACTGGAATTCTGGCGTTGGCTGTCTGGGGACCAGGGTAGATTAAACATCACTGTTTGAGTCTGTGTTGAGAGCAGCCTGGGGTTGACAAGCAACCCTTCCAGGCCCAGAAAACCTGTATCTATTAATTCAAATGTTTTAGAGAAAAGCTATTTGTCATGAAATACCATTTGGATCATACCTGCTACTACTGCAGGGTATCAGTGAAAGTAAAGTAAAGGCATGCAAACTGTGAGTTCTGATTGAGTTTGGCGCTTAATAGTTAGCAGCATCACACATTAGAAACTAAAACATCAAAGTGTCTTCTGTACAGACCATTGAACATCGCCTGCATCTCATTCATTATCCAGTACCTGAATTGCATGCGAGTTCATATGAATGCTTGATGGAAAGCTGTGCAAAATCACTCTGTAGGCCTGAGTGCATCTCAAACAGAACCAACCCAGACCAGCTTCAGATCCTACAACAGACTCCAGGCCTGTCTCAGGACGACCAAGAGACAGCTCCAAAATAACAGGTTTAACCATGAATCCAAAAATGCCGAACAGATCCATTTGAAATCCTTTGAGTGGGTTTCTATTAATGCGTCACAATTGCCCATGTCAATATAGCGCAAGTATGTGCTTCAAGTTTGCTGTGCATCACTCCAGTGTGACGCCTGAATTGATAGGGAGCTTTGCTAAGGGCAAAGGGTGTTAAGTTGAAGTCATTCGCGTCATCTTCGCTCCAATAATGCAATGGCTTTGTCTATTTCGAGAAAAGCCATTTTCATCCTGATTGCCCATCTTTACGACTGGAAGTTAACGGTTGACCATCTTCATATTAAACAATGATCCAAGCTTGAATTTTCAGATTACATGTTGCCTATTACATGCCTGCAGCCAGCTGCCTTGGTCTGGTGTTTTGCAGTCAAATTCAGTTCAAATAGTTTCAGGCAAATGCAAACAGAGCAAGTTATACTGCTTAACACTAGAAAAGCCAAGTGGCCAACTGTTTTTAATATTAGAACTGAAACATTTCAGCTTTCAAAATGTCCCTCTATACTTTCCTAGACCCTCTACAAGCCAGTGGTGTACGACCAAATCAGGCAAGGAAATGGTATTGGAATTGTTTTAATTTAGTTGACAGCTTGTTGGCCTTCTCTTAGACCCCAAGATCCTTTACCCATTAGCGCTCAGATACTTTCCATGACTTGTCTTAACTTTCTGGTGCTCGCTCTTTTGTCCTATCAGGAGCAGGTTAAAACACATGCTAAGAATTATTTGTAAATGCTAGTTGGCTCTGGCCTAGTCGAAACCATTACTCTTCGCCTTTCCTTGAGACATCTTTTACACAGAGGATTGCAAGTGGACAGCCGTGATAAATCTCAATAGAGCAGTGAATGGTGCAGACATCAGTAACACAGTAAAAGCCAAGAGAGCACTGACTACAGACATGCAGATTGAGAGTGCATCCTGCTTTACCCAAACCACTCGTCTGTTTGCAAATAAAAGATGCTCATTAGAGTCAAGGGTAAATATCTGAACGTATACTAGATATGTTTTTCTATTTAAATAGATTCCCCTGATGAAGGTGCCCATGTTAAAACATGTAGGGCAGCCATAGAAAAATGCACACAAAATAAAAGCGCCTAGGCCTGATTACAGACCTGTCGGCGTACCGGATTGAACATAAAATTTCAACATACGCTCATGAGAAACAGAAGTTTCATGAGAGGAAATTCTTTGGTATACAAGGAGGAAAAAAGGGCTGTATGATATTGTCGTTTTGTCACAAACTGGAACACTCCCTGGCAGTGCATCACAGACACCCTAATTGGTGTTGATTTAATAGCATCCCCTTAATGTCACTTGAAGGTCTGGCAACAGCTGCGATTATAATTGGTTCTGGGTAGACGAGCATGCTTATACTGGCCAGGCCCGGCACAGAGGACTCGCGGTACGCTGACCCCTCCGTCGCGTCTCGACATGGCGGCAAATGCATGCGTGGAAGTAAAACTTATGTCAAGGCCATTCGTGTGAATTTAAAGGTCACGGGATAAGCAAGAGAAGATGCAGGGAGAAAATCCCCATCAGCTGGTTGTGTCTGAGAGAGAGAGAGATGCCGAACCCCAGCGGAAAATAGATCTGACGACGAGTGCATCTGCCCAGGATTAGGGGGTCAACGGGAGAGAGACGGGCCTGCTTTGGAATAACGCTACTGCGAACCATTCACAGGTTAAACGTACAGCCTGTGGCAGGGGGTGCAGCTCAAAAAAATACAATAACTCAAATTAATTCTAGTGGAATAACAAAACACCGGCAGAGTCAATATTCCTAAATAAATGAAGTATGTCATCAGCTGTGGTTTCTTTGAGTCGCACAGCAGTGGGCATGCTGTTTAGGCATCAGGACACAGACACAAATGAAATGCAAGATCCTAGTGACACCTAGATCACCAAAACCACAAGCATCCAAAAATCGGGTGTGAACATGAGATCATGGATGCCACACACTCAGTACATACCTGATCAGATCTGTCAATAATGAGTCTAGAAATCAATTCAGAAAAATTTTGAGTGTTTAATGAAACAACTGTTAGAGCCAAAAGGCAATTTTCACTTTCTTCCCAGTCATCACACTGCAGCAACATTTCAAGAACGAGTGTGGTTTCTGCAGTGCTGAACAACTACGTTCCATAATCCCGAATTCATGAAGGAATAAATCAAAATCTTGTGGGCAACAGAAATCAAGTTAATTAGCAATCAGGACTGACAAGAATACTGTGCAGACACGATGACTTGAAGAAGACAAAGACTGCAGCAGCAATGACGGGTAAATGTATAGATGCATCTTCCATTATTGAAAGTCATTCATTTGTTGTCCATGTGATAAGTCCTTTAAAGCATGAGGACAGAAACCATGTTCTTAAATGGACAAAGGTTTGACATAATTAGTCTGTGGTGCAGACGCCAGTTAAATGTGGCAGATCCTGATCTGCTTTTACACATTCAATACACGTGCGATACATTTGAGTTCATGTTTCACAGCAAACCAAACAAGGCAAACACAAGAAACAAAAGAAATCCAGCAAGTAAGTGGTGTCCCGCTGCGATCACAAAATGAATTGTTTCTTTTGATGGTTTTCGTTTAAATCATTTTTATCATTCCCTACACTCTAGGTATTTCCTTGTTTGTGGCCTCAGAATGCAGAAAAGTCAGAGAAATCGGGAGTTCCCGAGTAGCGTTCACCACCTGAAAACCTGAGGTGGAGGGAAAAATGTGCCGCAGACATAAATAGTGTACTCTGAAATAAATACATGATGCCTAGAAGATGGCAGTGGAGATTTCCATTCACCAAGAGGTCCGCGAAGATACAGGAGTGCACGCAGGAGAAGCCGGAAGGCGAGGCTCTGTCCATATTTCGTGACGGGCTGCCACTCACTTTGCCTTCTTGTACTTCCTCATATGCGACGCTATGGAGCCAGCAATCTCTGCGGTTCTTTTGTTCTGTCCGAAGTACTCGGCGAATTCCCCGTCAGGGTCCACTAGGTACATGATGATTGTGTGATCAACCTAAAGAGAGCAAAGCATTAAGAGATTTGAGTTTAGCTTGTCTCAAAAAGGGACACGCAGTGAGTGTAACACTGGAGGAAGAGGCAACTCACAATGTAGTCGTTGTCCTCGTCCTTTGGCCCCTGACTGTAGTACACTCTGTAGGCTCGGGAGACCTGCTCAACCTGAGCTACAGTCCCCGTCAGGCCGATCAGCTTAGGGGAAAACTCTGAAAAATACATTGTGCATCTATTATGATGCTAGATCGTAGCCTGAGGTCATCAAGCTGGACTCTACTGGCTGGACTCTACTGGGTGGACTCTACTGACTGGACTCTACTGGGTGGACTCTACTGGGTGGACTCTACTGGGTGGACTCTACTCATTTTTATTCATCCCATCTTATTTATTTCTGATTATTGAACCAATATTCACTCCATACACATCACCCTGAAAATGTATTTACATGCAAATGTAAGTCCTCTGGCATTAGTACCTTTCACATATGCAGCCATGGCCTCTGGTGTATCCCGGTCAGGATCGATGGTGATGAGGATGGGCGTCAGGTTTGGGAGGGACTTTATTTTGTCTGTGGGAAGCCGTGAAAGAATAGAGTGGCACTTTACCTTTAATTTTAAACGTCCCGCTGTGGGTCCTAATCGTTGTTAGAAACAGTTGAGGATACCTATTTCATCCACCACTTCAATCATTTTCTCAATCTCGTCTGGGCAGATGTCCGGGCAGTGTGTGAATCCAAAATAGATCAGGACCCACTGGCCTAAAAAGTCCTCACTCTTGCTGGGCTTGTTGTTGTGATCGGTGAGGGAGAATGGGCCGCCAAGCGCCGGCCTTCCGATTGATTTGTTCCTCTCTTTTTCAAGCACTGCAAATCACAACGCAAAAAAAAAAGAGTTAAAGAGTAAGATCATTATCCTTCACCATCTTTAATTATACTATGAGGGATGAGATGCTTACATTCCTCCTTTTCTCTCTTGAAATATTTCATCGCTCCAAGGAGGGCGGCTCCAAGAGAAAACGTTACTGCTAAAGATTTCCAAGTCACGGGCTACAGAGGGGAGAGAACAAAGGAATGTGAAGCGGGTACAGAAATTGTTCAGTTTCAAAGGAATTGCTACGCGGGGTCTAGTTCATCTATCAACAGTCAACACACTTAATCGCCTTAATTAAGTAACAGTTCAGCCCAATCAAATGCTTGTTGTGTCTGGCTGTGTTGGAAGAGACCAGGACATAATCGGAAATGCCAGTCGGTTAAGTGTCGTCCAGCTCCAATATAATGCAAGTTCCTGTCTGACCACAGCGGGGGAGGTTTATAGGATTATATATTGATTTGAAATGCAAAGTGTATTTTAAAACCTTAAATGGTATCTACTGTTTTAACAAATATTTAAAAGTTTTAAAAAAATGTTTGCAACACAACAATTGCCCTAACTGTAATAAATACAAAGACAACACAGAGCTTTTATTCTATTCTAGTGTTTAAAAAAAGAGACTTTTTGAAGAAGAATAAACAAACACACTATTAATACGATTCTCCAGAAAGAAGTAACGTCAAACCAGAAGGCAGACACCTTTTTGCACACAGCTAGTTGGCACTTACCCCTGATTTTTTCGACTTATTGCCGGATGAGGGCGGTGGAGGCATGGAGGAAAATGCTTGGGAGCATCGTGTTGTTCTGCAGGTGACACACCGGCTCACATTCACCTGACAATCAGTGGATAGTCAGAAGAGCTGCTGGCAGTGGCTAATAGCAGTACGTTACAGTATTACTAACATTACAGTAAATTACAATAACTAAGCTTGGCTGCTGTCATCTGGGAATTCATGCCAAACTTCATTTAAAAAATGCAAGTTTAATGTGGCATTGCTTATCTGCAAAAGTATCCATCGGTAACATTATTTGATTCGGCATACATCCAATCCACCAATCAGGAGATTTTTCAATAAAGTTCAACTATAAGAATTGGTTTGCTTGTTATTCCAACAGTCCTCTTCCACCAAAACAGTGATGGGCGGAAGCGAGGAGTGAACCCATTTTTAAATTAAAAAGTGCTGCTTGGTGGATTACATTTGAATATTGTCCACAGTACAGCATAGTAGAGCAGGTTAAGTCTTTGAAAATGAAATGTCAAACAGCCTTTCCATTTTCATTTTAATATGGTCCTAGAACGCCCATAGGAGTATGTGAAAATGAAAATGCAAATTGGATTATTGCATTTTCATTTTCATTTTGACTCAAATAACACATACATATGTGGAAAATGATAATGCTATTGTGGAATTGCATTTTCATCTTCAAGTTTACATTATCATTTGAATTAAGTCCTTCATGGGCTCCCATAGTGGATTATATATGCCGAATTGACAAGCGATGAACTAACATTCGTAAAATGTCTTACGTCATGTTTTACGACTATCTACCTCTGCCAATAAGTATGGTATTATTAAATTGCCACATTTCTTAATGGAGCTTGGAGTGCATCTCCATACGAGAACGGCAGGTAAATTATCGGGGGCTAGCTTTGACCTACCGGACTGTAAACTCTCCATGATGCGAGGTCTGTGTGAGTCACTCTGGTCTCTCTCGGTAAAACACCGTGTGTGAATCTGACGGTTTGGACATAAGTGCATTTTTGCAAAACGTTGCTATTAAATAACCGACACCCCAGTTTCTGATATAGAAGACGCATGGCCATATTGGAAGCGTTCCGGTGCCTGACAAGGAAGCGGTGACAAGTTGACGAACGTGAATAGTGAGGAAAATGGCTTACAAACGGCTGATCTAGAGTCAGTTTGTACTTTTTATACAACTGTGACAATTCAGGGATCAAATTCAAAACTGCGGCAAATACTGTTCTGAGACCAGTACGTAGGCACCATTACGGTTCACTAACCGGATGTGACGTTGGCCCGCATCTTCTTCTCTCATCCTTTCAGAATGATCTCTACTGCCATCCAGCGAGGCCTACTGTAGCGCAGCGCCTAGTTGTCATCGGTTGACCTTGTTTCATATGTAAACAAATAAAATAAAATCATTGTGCAGAGTTATTATAAACTTTCATTTTATTTTACACAGTGCGCTTCAGTTGACAGAGAATTAATGTCTGGGCTGAGTATTACTTCCATTAACTTCAATGTAAAACCAAGAACAACACCCCTACACATACATATGATGTTTATTCAACTCCTGATCATGGAGAAGATTTGTAAGTTGAAGGAAGGAAAATAGTTGATAATACTAATTGTCATTTTGTAGTGCATACAAATATTCAAAGATGTGCAGCATTTAATCGACTTCTGATAAATAAAAAAACCCATCTGTATTAATGTTTATATTCACTTTTTATAATACTGTACAAGATGTATTGATAAGCAGAGTGCATAGCTCGTGATTAACAATCAAAGGGAATAACAGCTGTGGGATGAATGTTACTCAAAATCCTTCTTAAAGTGCTATGAAGTTGCCCACTAGATTTACTTGACTTCCTTGCAAAAAACACAAGGGACTGTTATCTAAATAGCAGTTTTACAATGGGAAGGCCAGTTGGATCTCAGCTCCTCATTGATATAGTAGTAAAGCCAGGCCACAAAGGGGAAGGCTGTGATGGCAACAGCCGTTGAGACTCTGAACATCCCAACAGGACCCCTGGAAGAAAACAGTGCAATAAAACATTAGAAAAAAGTGAATGAAGTAGTGAAGTAGATTACAAATTCACATTAGAAACATGTATTTTAGTTGGTTCTTAAACTTACCTTCCAGAGTGACGACACAGAAGAAGCCAAACAGCCGTCAACATAAGACCAGAAAATTCTCTAGGAAAAAAAAACAAACAAACATGACAAATCCACATTTTATGATTTCTGTTCTGCTTACAAATGCATGCATGCAGAACGTTTACTTTTACATTTCCATTCCTAGATTACAACCAGTAGCAACCAACAGTGAGGAGTGCAATGGTCAAAGCCATAGTGCCCTGACAATAGGGCAAAATATTCCTTTGACCTTAGAATAACCACAAGAACTGCTGGGGAAGGAAATAAGGCCTGAGGAGAAAGGTTAAAAGTATTTTAAAATATATGTATGTAATATTTTTGATTGTATTTTAGGTGATGCCTTGCAAGAAAAGTAGCCTAATGCACATCCAAGTCTTAGGTAGGCATATCCATAGAAAGAATGATGAGTCCACAACACTGTGCAGCTCTTGAAGACCTGATGAAGACCCCCCCAACAGCTGCAATAAAAGCACCTCAGACCTGCTTACCCTATGAAAACAACTGAGCAGTAACATCTACTCTACCTGCCCTCCTCTTGTTGGAAGACATCTGTAATGCCCTCTTTATAAAGTGTCCACCCCAACATGCCAATAATAGCGCTGGAAATCATCACATGGAGATCGGCCAGCTTCCTCCAGGGCAAAGACTCTGAAACACAGGGAAAAAAACAAAATTAGATCAAACCAGACGCACAGCTCTTGCAATGACATGCATTTAATCTGTAACTTTGGATTCAAATGTGCTCTGCGGTTTGTTTTATTACTGTTAAGGTCGAGCTTTGCTGAGGTGTACCGTCAAAATACAGCCACTTGATGGCACTATAAAAACTGTAAAATTAAACTCAGGCAGTCTGTAAAATGGCTCAAACAGGAAAAATGCCATTTGTCCGAGTCACAGGTTGGGAAACTCCAGGAAACTTATTGGATTCGTGTCATTTTTAATAAGGATTTTTGCAGAGTCTACTAAACTTCTAAGAACCTAACGCATCTCTCTACCTGTCACGTGAGGTTTTAGGCCAATAAATAAACAGAGGGCTGCAGGAACACCATAACCAACCTGTAACAGAAAACTGATATAAGTAACGAAATCAATTTAAACAATCCAAAACGTGCTAGCTAAATAATATGGAATATAATGACATATTATAACAATTAGTACGATCTTACCATCCATAGCCCCGCATCCGGGTCATTAATCTGTGAGAAAGTGCACAATCTGGTTAATGATTAAAAAAATGGAAGATTAAGGAAGCCAAGAAAGGAGAAAAACACTCACCTGCACATACGTTGCAAGGACGAAGAACAAAGACATAAAAAGATTGCAGACTTGCCAGACAACAGCAAGGCATGTTTTGGTGTTCTTCTCTTTGCAAACTTCCCCCATTGTGGTTTTGGATCGGCTTCACTTCCCCGCCCGGGAGTGCGGGCATGCAGCCGAATTTGCCCAATCCCTCTCTTCTACTCAAACAGAGAGGGTGTGCTCGATATGTGCTCCGCAGTTCCCCGAGGTACACTGACTCGTTGCCACGGATTCCCCAGAGAGAGAAACATTAGACCATGGACCCACAGTTGATAAGATTTTTTCCCCAGACACCACCGTAAAGGGAAGATTTTTGTTCTTGTAGATTCAGTGGTATTAGTAATAGTATATAGTAATAGTAGTGACAGTGAAACTGTTTTATGGGTTATCTAATCGGGATAACTTCTAGTGAATTAAATAACAGAAAAATCAAACTATTCCTCATCTTTCCAGGGGCCCACTAGAAGCCCCTTAAGGACCCTCGGGTTCACTCCACCGGATTAAAGCGGGCCTGCCACCTGCCCACGCTGCACCGTACAACAAAACATGCAAATGTAAAGGTCCGCCCACCATCTGTGGAGGCACCAGTGCCAAACTAGCTAGAATGAAAAAACGACAGAATATCAAATTAAAACCCTTATTGGTGAACGTATTGCGACGTTTTTAGTGTAATACAAAGTACCAACGTATAAAGAAAGAACCAATTTCATGAACAACCTGTATTAAATTAAAAATGCAATTAAAGTTTTTTTTCCCGAAATGTTCTGTACACCCAATATTTAATAATTCGTCTCTGCTTTTATTTTGAAAGCTACCATTCGCCTACCATCCGGTGCTGTCCTAGCTGCCTGTGACGAGCTTGCAGCAGTTTGGGAAGCTGTGGGTGTTGACATGCAAGTGTCACTTGGTCAGCTGATTGCGGGTCGTAAAGCTGCTTGGCTAGTACTGCTACAGCTAGCCAGTTTAGTTAGCTTAGCCTAGCTGGATGTTTGTTTTTGTTAAGGTTATTAAACAATTAGCGACCAACCTAACCCACAACTTTTTTAATTGTTCTTCAGCATCGCCTACGTGCGATATTAGCTGCTATATACTCGCTATCCGCTTGCGTTGGGGTCGGAAGTTGCCGTTAGTGTGTCTGTTATTCTCCTGGCTGGGAGGGAAGGGTGAAGTTGCTCTCGGTGTCTGCATTGCAGCCCGGTGCTGCTGATGGAATTCAAACACACAACAATGGCGACTCCCAGTCCTAACAACTCAACAACATCCAGCAGCCACAACAGCAGCAATAACGCAGGATCTGCAGCGCATCACCATAACCAATCCCAATCTCAACACATAACAACAATGAGCAGCATGCAGGGTAAGCGGAAGGGAATGTAAAAGATTCGCTTGTTTGCGAGTCCAGATATTGTTATAGTGAAGGTTGACGTTAGCAGAGTTAGCCGTGGGAGGCTCAGGCTACTCCCTGGATTGAAAAATGATTCCCACGGGAAATTGACTGTTCTTATAAACCGACTGATTACTCGCCGAGTTATTGTATGCGAGAATAATTTGCCGTTTTATAACGAAACGTATTTTACGTACCATTCTCTCTTAATGGGGAGAACTCCACGCCAAATTCCATTCAAAATCTGGCAATGTAATGTCGCTAGCATACATACCTCGTAGAACACACCTGAAGACATTTTACCGTTTGGATCCACTCTTTAATTCGGCATGCACCCAGTCTACCGAGCAGTATTAAACTCAATTAAATGTTAACTTTTAGAATTGGTACTCAATTTTCGGCAGAGAGCAAGGTGAACCAATTCTACAATTTGACATTTTTTTCGAAATAAGAGTGTATTTATCGTGAGTCACGTTTTACGAGGCATAAGTTATACGTTTGCCGATGTGCAAGAACGCGTTAAATGTCTTCTGAGTTAAATGATTTTTTTTAATGGAGTTAGTTTGGCCTGGAATTCTCCACACGTATCGGGGACACGTTAAAACAAGCAGTGCACTTCTAATGCTAGACAATAAACTTCCATCCATTCTTCCCAAATTTCCCAAGCATTGAGGGTATGTAGTGTTATTATTAAAACACCTCGCCATCACTTCGTCTCCTATTGAATTACCTCAGTGAAACTTGAAGCTCGAGACTACGTCCTCTTCAGGACTTGTCAACAAGAGTATCGACGCCTATCTCTCATCCCCACCGCCGCTAAAAACAACAACAACAATGCTTATAATAACGCTGTTATCTTGTACAAACGATGTCTCATTTTAACTTTCAGAGTCCAACACCTGCTGGAGATGTCAGAGTGAAACAGGTAGCTGCACCCTTTATTGTCTTGGTAGAGCAGGATAAGCAGTTTAATTGTACATTAATCCTTCTAGGTGTTTATTTTTTAGCATGGCGTGAGAGTACTTTGGAAAAGGGCTTGTTGTATAATGACTTGTGCAGTATATTTTTTACTCATTAAAGTTAACAGAACCACAGACATGGGATAATGTTAAGCCTGTAGATGTAGGCCTAACCCCCCAAATCCATCACAGCATCCCATTTGTCTGATTTTTAGTCCAACCTTGGCCCATCCACTAAGTTTGACCCAGCAACTGTGTTAGAAGGCCCGGTGCTGCCCTTAAGTTTAAACACCAGTTTATATAGTCAGCACTGTGATTGTTCTTATTAATTTTACATGCATGTGATAGGTCAAATTTGTAACTGAGTTGCATGTTAATTTCATATCCCTGGTAGTCTCTATTGGCCAAGGGATCTCTGAGCAAAGGGATGCAATTATAGTGATGCTTAACAATATTATGACTAGGCCTTTATGTTTGAAAATTGCCAGCTGGTTGTTTGATATTTAAAAAACTAGGATATTAGACATTCAGCCTTGTTGTGTAATCCTTTACATTTCCCTGACCATTTTTTCTAACACCTTACCTTAATGCTAACTAATGACCCCTAACTCCTGACTTGATGCTGAATGATGGTGAGCTGTTCTAAGAAAAATGTTTATTAAACTGTAATTTCTTTTTCCTTGTAAAATCATTTCATGATTGTAATTCATATTCATTTCGAGATCCCCTTTGATTTTTATTATTTTTTAAGCTGCAGGATATTTTTCCTCTTTATTTGCTCTCTTGAAGCTGTTACAGTGCCTGACATGCTCAAGTTCTCTTAGTTCTTTCATAAATGTGTGTGTGCATGCAAATGCATTACCGTCAAGCAAATGCATTTAACCCTGCGGTGGAATGCTGCAGGCTGTTTGACAGCTCAGTGATGCAAGGCCAATTTCTGTGATTGGCTACCCAACTTGAAATTATTTGCCAACCCAAAAGCTGCAAGATGGCTGTTATTTTTGGGTTCATTAAAAGAAATGGACACTATTCCAGGAACACTTCAACAATAAGCAGATTCTGTTCAGTCAGGATGCCAAAAAAGGTGAAACGAGGGACTCGTAGGTTATTTGTCATTTGAGGAAGCCATAACAAGGTAACAGATTTAAGATGAAATATGAAGAAAATAAAAGCTGTCTTCTCGCCTCTAGGGTTTCAGATAAACCTGTCTGGAGCTCCCCCAAGTAAGCCAAACCTCTTTTGCTACAGCACCAACAGTTCTCAACCCTTTGTTTCCGCCTGAGAGTCTGGTATGGGGGAGTCTGTCCTGTTGTTCTCAACTAATCCAAGTGAAGAGTTGATGGGTTCTAGTAGGCTTGTGCCGGTAGCTGATAGTCGATAACTGTTGAATGCGACTTGCTCAGACACCTTTTGCCTCAAACTGTGTTGTTGACTGTGGTTTGCAGCCAATCAGACACCTGCACTAATGGGATCTCCATTGATTTCACACATGCATTCAATAAATCAGTGCCTTTTTGTATCCCATTTAGCTAACTGTGGGCTACTTCTGAATTTCTGCAGTTCCCCAAAATGCCAACTAATTTCCCTGGTGTGTTAACAACAAGCTACTTGTTGTCAAAAGCACATACAAGCTAGGTCTTCAGTGTTTGTGTATCTCTTCTCATCGGCACAAGCCTAAAGTTTAGAGCTTCCATTGACACAAAGATCCTCATCTGGGCAACTGGATTTCACCACTCTACCCTTTCCTCACGGTGATAGCATAGTTTTGCTGGATCTAGAGAAAGATTGCGTTGTTTCCATTCACTTAGTTCCTATCAAATACTGTAATGGAAGCTCTACTACATTGGTTTTCTGTGTGCAACTAACATGCAAAAGTAGTGCCTCTAGTGTTGTCACAATATAGGGCTTGTTTTTCCACCAGATTTTGTTTTTGTGTAAAAACTACAGCAAGTTTTTTTTGGCATGTGATGCACCTCCGCATAGCACTTGCTTGTTGAGACAAGGACACATGCTCAGAGTTTTCATTTCAAACAATGTTTTCCATTTAAGCCTATTGGAATTTGAGTACACGCATTCTTGTGGTGTTTGGGGTGGAGCTAGCATAGGATGCTTCCTTGAATTCAAGGTGAAATCAAAGCAGTTGGCCTTGAGCAGCATGCCTCCGTTGAGATTCATTAGTGTCTTTTCCTCCATTTTATGTTCACCTGTGGGTTTCTGTGTCTGCGTTGTGAATGTAGGTGTCTGGGATCTTAGCACTGTGCCGCATTTGTGTGTCTACATAAAAAGAAAAAAATGTATTATGTCTCAAAGGTAGATAGCAGAGCAAACATTCTGAAACAAGGTGAGTATTTATAGGCTCACTGCACTACCTAAAGCCTCAGAGAAGCATAATGTTGAAAAGCCTAATGTATTAGGCTACCAGTGCCACTTTTATCAGGAAAAGACAGAAATAATAGGCCTACTATCTGGAATGAGCCATTTTCTCACCTTTAAGGCCTTAAAGGGATTTAACCTGGACACTTTTACTGTCAATTAAAGCTGCTTTCTATGGCTGAACAGCCCCTATTGTTCCATGAAACAATGAATTGGAAATATGGCCTGTATTTTTCTATTTTCTATTTGGGCATTAAATATTAGGTTTTATACAGCACATGGTCAATTCAATTTGGTTGAGGGCTTAGGGGGCGAACATATTTAGAAAGAAAATGTGTATCAGGTGATGCACGTCATGGCATTACTTATACCCCTCTTATATAGAAAGCATAACCTCCATGAGTTTGGGTATCTTTACTTGTCCCCTCATTGCTGTATTGGTTTCTCCTTCTACAGTTTGCGTTTTGTTTTGCACTCAGTTATCGTTCTATTATTTCACGTGTGATGGTTTGCCCTTTGCCTTGCTCAATCCTTACAATTGTTGCCTTGTTTACAAGTGTAATAGTAGTTCTGCTCCCTTGTCCTGATCAGGTAAACGCAAAGCCCTGAAGCTAAACTTTGCCAACCCCCCGATCAAATCCACGACTAGATTCACGCTGAACACGGCGGGGCCCCCCTTCCAGAACCCGCACATGTACGTAAAACCGATGCACCTGTTTTGTGCTCCCTCCCGCCCCTCTCTCTTTTACTTACACATACACTTATGCCTTTGATCAGAGAGAGGCTGAGGACACACAGCATCGAGTCATCAGGAAAGTTGAAAATATCCCCGGAGCAGCACTGCGACTTCACGGCCGAGGATCTCAAAGACTTGGGCGAGATCGGGCGGGGAGCTTACGGCTCCGTGAACAAGATGGTGCACAAGCCAAGTAACCAGATCATGGCAGTCAAGGTGACCGGACGTCCTCATTTACCTGTCTTTGTCCTAGACCGGAGTAAAGCACGGCTCTATAATGGCACCGAATTGAATGACTTTCCTGGGGGTGGGGAAAAATGTGATGAGTAGACTTATTAGATTAATGTGATCTTCCTTAGAGGGAATAAGTGACATATCTGCTGACATGAATTTGGATCTCCCTTATTTGATTGTGTCTTTGTTCACACTGTGTCTTGATGTGTGTCTTTCATAGAGAATTAGATCAACGGTTGATGAGAAGGAACAAAAGCAGCTGCTGATGGATTTAGACGTGGTCATGAGGAGTAGCGACTGTCCCTACATTGTACAGTTTTATGGTGCTCTTTTCAGAGAGGTGAACTTCTTTATAACTCATCAGGATGTTATGCATAGAACAGTAATCAGTAAGTTAATGCATTTCAATACATTTTACTATTATTTCTCCTGTGAATGTGTTTCTTCTGTTTCAGGGCGACTGCTGGATATGTATGGAACTTATGTCTACCTCGTTTGACAAATTCTACAAATATGTATATTGCTCATTAGATGACGTGATTCCAGAAGAAATATTAGGCAAAATAACATTAGCTGTAAGTTTCCATGCAGAATCTGTTGATTTTAAACATAAAACAGGCAAATTATTGGCGTCTGACACTAAAGTGGTTTTGTATATCTGTTGCAGACTGTGAAAGCACTTAACCACTTAAAAGAAAACTTGAAAATAATACACAGAGGTAAGATGATACTAGATGCTTTCATAATCTGAACTTCCAATCTTCCTATTCTTCTTGCAAAAGCAACTATCATATAGCATTAAGTACCTTGGGGTGTTTTCTTGCTGCTTATTACACTCTGCTCTGTCTCTCTCTCAGATATTAAGCCGTCTAACATCCTCCTGGACAGGAATGGCAACATAAAGCTGTGTGATTTTGGCATCAGTGGTCAGTTAGTGGACTCTATCGCCAAAACCAGAGATGCCGGGTGCAGACCATACATGGCAGTAAGTGATATGGTGGTGTTTGGTATGGGCATCACATGCATGGCTCAGAGTTGAAGAAGTTTTTGAGAGATTGGCCCGTTGGTCAACTTACCTGTTGAGCGATGAGAACATAGACACCAAAATCATAAATGTGTCCCTGGTAGATCATTCTCTCTAGTGCTCCATGCTAACACTTTAGCATATACCATGTTGAGTCATACTAGGTGTTTATTAGCCTTATCCAAAGTAAGAGGACTGACCTGTTACTAATAAAGGTCGTGAAATATGAAATATCATTGTCTCAATATAGCTGATGCAGCCAGGTTTATTTCTCACTTTTGAGATAATGCTAGTCACCTACTAGCACTCAACATACTGTATGCTAAAATGATAGCATGGAGCACCAAAGCAAATGATCTACCATGGATGGATTTTGGTGTCTATGTTGTCATCATTTCACGGGTAAGTTGACCACCAGGACAATCTCCCAAAACCTCGGTGTATTCCTTTAAGTGACTGGTGTAAAGCCAGACGTAGGTTCTAAGGTGTGGTGTTTGATGAGACCCTGAAGGCCTCGGGACAGCTTCAGTCAAGAATAAGGCAGAGGGACCACCAGCAGGTCAACAGTAGAGTTGAATCACTCAAGTTTACATGCGTGGGTTTCCAAAGTGAAAGACAATCTGCAGTGGTTCTGCCCAGAATATTGTAATGACTCAGACTGATACCAACTACCTAAGAGAGTCAGAAATTCCCAAGGTAAACAGTTCTGTGTTTGTGCAGCCTGTTATTCACACAAACAGATACAGATATGAATAGGAGCAGGTTAACTCATCTGCTGAGTAGTAAAATGTTGGTGTTCTCTGGATGAGATAATCTATGATTTATCAGTACAGCTGGTATACAGTGATGAGAAGAGCTGATGACATTGAGTGACTTCGTCCTGAGAAAGACACAAAAGAGTAGGACATCTTACTTATTGCCCGCTTAATCCCTTCACTGGCATGTATCACATTGGAAAGGAAAGTGTACAGCGGTTACTGACATCAGTGACAGAATTTTTCCAAGCAGGGACTGGTGACATGACATGATTGCAGTTTACATTTGACACCTCAGTCGCTTGTTCAAGAGTCCATATCCTGGGTAAGCACCTGCAGCGTTTATGTGTGCAACATAGTTGAAGAGAACCAAAACTGCTGGCAGTGCAAAGGAGTGATCTCACCGTTTCGTCACCAGTGGAGTTCATTTTTCATCGCGGGGTTACGATGAAGCGACCTTCCCCCAACCCTCCCTTCTGTCTCCACAGCACTTTCCATTCTAAATTTGGTGAGGTGCTATCAGGACGTGGTGGCACACCTCCACCACGCGCACTCTGGAAGGCCAAGGAAAGGGCGGCTTCATTCATGTCTTGGTTCGAATCGGGCCGTGTAGGAGCTCCCCACAGCTGTGACCTCACGGCCCAAGAATCTCAGCCACACGGCTCCAGTTTCCTATTTCCAGTTGGCAGACCTGCCGGGTGCTTGGCCACCCCAAGCTACGGGATTGTTACTACAGGCTTTCTGTTTCATCAGGCCGCTTGACATCGGAAAAGACCGCGCACAGCTCCCAGCTGGGGAGTCTGGTTCAGTGTTTGAAAATGCATGGAAAACATGTTCACTACCGCAGGCTACATTTGGATGTTGGGTTTGTGTAAAATGTAACTGGTAGAGTACATCACCAGTGGTAATGGTTAATTTATCTGAGCTGATCAAGTGTCTTATGTTTTGGACACCTAGACATAAGCTATTGTACATAATATACGTCTGTTAGGGATGGATATATTTCACAACATATAACCATCAAATGCCTCCTGATGACCAGAAATGTTTAGTGGATCTATAGTTACGGCGGTTTCAGTAGATAATGAATGTATAGCCTGCACACTTTCCCAGCCTTGGCAGATGTGAGCCAGGCTTGATGCAGTAGCCTGCTGCTGTAAGATAAAACACGTCACTGCTGCAGCACAGACTGTCCCACCCTGTTGGGTGACATCAGCATCTAATTCAGGCCTGTAAACGAGCCAGAGAGGTGCTTCCTCCTCTCAGCAGAGTGGCTGGATGGAGGGATTCTGCCAATGGCACCAGCACCCTTTCTGAACCACTATCACCATCTTTTTGTCTGGTTTGTAATGGTCTAGAGGTTGTAAATGAGGTAATTGGTAGAAGTGGTCGTGTAAGGCATGCAGAGCCACACTCCAGTCCTGAGGGGCAGGAATGAGAACATGCAACTCGCGCCCGAGCCCAGGAGCTGAAGGCATCTCGTTGTGTGTGCTGTGCAGGTGAAAACATGCCCAGAGGTGATGAGGCGGCTTGGTATTCTTAACGTGGGCGTCTCTAGACACGGCTGCATAATGGCTTGTTATGGGCATGAACACTTGTTTTTTAAATCCAGGATGGAATTTGGAGAGCAAGAATGGGAAACATTCAGACCACAAATATGGCATTTAAAAAAAAAATCCAAGTCCAGGCATTCCTATGGGCTTCAAAGTTGAAAAGCCTTTAATGACCATGGCTACATTTACATGGCCTGGCTATTGGCCATACTCCAGTTAAGGTCTTATTCGGGGTAAGCTGTTTACACTAACCTTTTGTACATGTCAAAATGTATCCACAATACTGTGAAGGTGCACAGACAGTGAAAAGAAAAGCACTTTTTAAATGCCCTCTCCAATTAGAGGCTTTTTAACTTCCAAACACAAATGAGTGCTTGGACTTATTTCCTTTCTCAGTATATTTGCTGGCCTCCAAGAGTTTTGGGATACCTGGAACACTCCTAGTCTCTTTCTACTTTGAAATCCAGTGTTGTTCCAATCCAGTATTTTTTTTAACTTCTGTTTGCTCTTGTTTTTTATTAAATGTATGTCTCTTTTTTTTCTTGTTTGATGGACAGCCAGAGAGAATAGACCCTAGTGCGTCCAGGCAAGGCTACGACGTCCGATCGGATGTATGGAGTTTGGGAATCACACTGGTGAGTCCTTTGCACCTAATTCTGCACCATTTCAGACATTTAACTATGATGTCATCCATGAGAACGTATAGACGCCTGGCTCACACACTGTCAGGATGTCTACGGGTCCTTCAGAAAAGTGGAAAAGTAAAAGGAAAGTCTTGAATTTGGTTTTCTGAACCCTCCAAATGCCCTCAATATGTTGTGCTGTTATCCATTTGTGTTTTCAGTATGAGCTGGCCACAGGGCGATTTCCCTACCCAAAGTGGAACAGTGTGTTTGACCAGTTGACACAGGTGGTGAAGGGAGACCCCCCACAACTCAGCAACTCGGAGGAGCGGCGCTTCTCTCCAAAATTCATCGCCTTTGTCAATCTGTGGTAAGACAACATACCTGCAAGTGCATCTTGGAACAGTTTACAGATCACGCCAGCCGGTTAGTAGAGCTTGCTAGAGAGGTGCAGTTGGATAAATGACTGGTCTCAATTTCTGTGATTGGTTATGTAATGTTAGAGGCTGACCTACGTTTTCTGTTGCTTCATGGGCTAGCATAAAAACTCAACTCAACTCAAACTCAAGATGTTCTCATGTTGTAACTGCTCTTCTGTCCCCCTGGTGGACAAAATATGTGGTCCTTAATCTAAGAGGGAATAAATGTCTTTCTGCCTGTATTGACATATTGTCTTTTTCTTCCTTTCTCAAGCCTTACAAAGGATGATTCAAAAAGGCCAAAGTACAAAGAGCTGCTGGTGAGTTCATACTGAGTCCTTATACAGGGTATTTGTGGGTCCTTAAAATGTCTGAATTAAAGTATCTATATTTAAGGCTTTAAAATGTCTTAAATACAATCATTCGAGGTCTTATATTTTCGCCATGCAGTGACAAGTTTCTTTGCAGTGCATGTCCACTATTTGATTAATACAGAACAAGGTTAGTAGTACAATATGCATCATATCTGCTTTGCTAAACACAGTTGGACTTGATGTCCCTTTAACAATTTATTTCCTGTTGTCATTTTTCTTGACTGACCATTTATACTTTCAGAGCTTTTTTTTTATTTTATTTTTTTTAGCTATATTAAAATGGAAACAGGCTTTTTTGCCCTCAATTTTGTTTTTTAAATTTGACTTTGTGAAACCTACAGATACCCTGCCATAGCCAAGAGAGCAATTGCAATTTTCATACTTTCACATACTGTAACATATAAACCACAAGTGCATTTTTGGCATAAGTGGTCTTTGTTGGAATTGATCCTGGTGCAAGTCTTTATCAAATATAAATATGCAAATCTTCCAATTTTTTCCCTCACAAATCTTATGTATGCATTGCTGTTGATGTTTAAATATGAACTTCTTCCCCCTCCAGAAACACCCATTCATCCAGATGTATGAGGAGCGCTCGGTCGACGTAGCCAGTTACGTCTGCAGGATCCTGGATCAGATGCCAGCCTCTCCCAGCTCCCCCATGTATGTGGACTGATAGCAGGACAAGACAAAGAATAAGCAGCAGCCTGAAACAAAACCGTCATCGACAACAAAAATAGCAAAAAAGTAAACAAACCCTGGTGTAAATTTGCTTGGTCCCCTTATTGCAGTGTTAAAGAGAAGAAATGTAAAGCATAAAAACACCATGTGCAATAAAAGTGGTGTTCATTTCAGTCACGTCTGTATAATATATCGACACTCACACACTTCTCTCTCTTGTCCACAAACACACACATACACACACACACACTCACTCATGTAAGTATAATAGCAGCTGAATCAATCAACCATGGTCTTGACTCATCTTGTTGTGAGACCGCATCTCTAAAGTAGTACAGTGATTTAAAGAGAAAAAAAGCTGGAAATGTATTTATAGAACTAAAAATCACGTGGATTATTTGATTTGGAGATTCTTCAACATACTGGAATCATGCTCTTTGTGAATTGTCCCACCTCTTCCATGTGTGTGAATTAAAGCATTGTGTTTGGTATCTTAATGGAACTTTGCTTCTTAGGGTATTAAGCAATTTAAAAGGTAAATGCATTGGTGGACAGAATCATGTTATACCTGCTGTCCTTTCAGTGCTGTGAGGTCGCTTTCCTCATTGTGCAATGGACTATGTGCTGATGTATGAATAAAGAGAGAGAAAGAAATTGAGTTGTCTTTTTTTTCTAAGTGAAACTTGATAAATCGTAGTAGTGCAACTAGACAGCAGATATACCCTATGCAATGATGTATGCATATATTCTGAAGACATTCATGAGTATTGATTAATGTTATCTTGTTAATGATGCAATTTCATTAAGTCCATAGTGCTAGACTAGAGGTACTAGTGTATGTGCAAACTCAGCATAAATGATGTAAACATGTCCATCTTTTAAATCACTTCTTAAAACCTAGTTTCATTCTAACAAGATCTTTTATTTTGTAGTAGTCTGTTTATTCTAGACACTGACGTAGCAACAAATGTATCCCCACCTACTTTTCTCAAAGACCAGCTGTGATTGGTCTACAGACTTGGCAAGTGATTCCCCACACCAATGAACGATAAGTCCTTAAAAACGTCATCATTAGATGCCGGAAGAAATGTCTCGTGTCAACCTTTAAAAGCATTGGATGTGCATGTACCATTAGGTAACAAATGCCGTTTTCGAAAACTGTGGCAATGTTTAGCCCACAAATGATTGATTGCTTTTACATGTGATTTACCCGCGTTTGTTTATTTTTTATTTTTTAATTACGTTTGGGGCTTTATTATGAATACGGTTCTCCTGAAGCTGAAATCCTTTACATTACTGTGTGTGAAATGCAAAATCGCTATTCGTCCTCCAGCAATCGCACGCTGTGATTCTCGTTTCCACCGGACTGTTTTTCAGTTTTTCCGGACTATGGCGACTATTACTGAGAGGATTCCGCCGGGCTCAAAGAAAAGCAAGCAGAAGGAGCCGCTGCGTCGCGTGAAAGCAAAAGAGAACAGAGGTAAACGTGTGGAAGTGCACGGCCCGTCCACTGTGTACCTGCAGGTCGTTGGTGCTGGAAGCCGGGATAATGCTGCATCCGTGTATGTCTTCTCTGAGTACAACAGGTAATGATGCAGGGGTGGACGTATACTACAGAAGTACGCATGAGGTGACATCTCCAGTCTTTTACTTTGAAATCAGGGACGCAGTGGAGGAGAAAACTCACCTAAAACCAGTTAACTCAACATCCTATTTGCAGTTTTTTTTAAAAAGCTGACATAAATCTTAACGAGGTAAACTAATAGTGTAGTTGGTAGTAGTATCAAGCTGGTATATGAAGATAGTGATTTTTGTGTGAGTTGTTGGCATTATGATGATCACCAAGTGGAGATATATTTTTTTTATTTCTCACTACATCACTGCTTCAGGTACCTGTTCAACTGCGGTGAAGGGACACAGAGGCTCATGCAGGAACACAAGTAAGCTGGTTTGTCCACAGTAATTTCCACACATCATCATCATCATCATCATCTCAGTCACTCTGATGAGTTGAATGTTTGTGTTGGTTCTGACAGGTTGAAAGCAGCTCGCTTGGACAACATCTTCCTCACCAGAGTGAGCTGGGAGAATGTTGGGGGTTTATCAGGTTGGCTGCGTCCGTCTGACACATTTTTGTTTGAAGCAATACACAAGATTTCGGGAGACTGGTCAACTTAACCGTTTAGCCATGAGTAAATAGACACCAAAATCATCCACGTGTCCCCGGTAGATCATTTTCTCCAGTGCTCCATGAGTGACAGTAGGTGACTAGCATTACCCAAAGTAAGACTGACCTTTTAGTAACACAAAGTTGTTGTTGGTTTTCTTATATGGCCTGTAGATTCATACATAAAACCACGTATTCATGTACAGTGCATGCACAGTGATTTCTAGCTGCACACAGTCTTCGATCCACTGTTTTTTGTTCTACAGTGGATGCGATTTTGTTGCTGGACTGGCCACTAGCTTTAGAGCTGCTACTAGTTCTCATTTTCTCACTTTTGAGAGAATGTGATGTCATCATCGTGTATGCTAAAGTGTTGGCATGTAGTAACGGGGCAAATGATCTGGATGATTTTGGTGTCTAACGTTAACGGGGAAGTTGACTAACATGTCTGCTGTAAGCTTACCCAGATCTATGCTTTCCTCTGCAGGGATGATCTTAACCCTGAAGGACACCGGCGTTCCCGAGTGTGTTCTCTCCGGGCCTCCACAACTGGTGAGAAAGTGAATGGCGCATGTCCGTAACAGGGTTTTGATGTCATATGCGATCAGGTTTCAAATCTAATCTGGATCTCCTGTCTGTCTGTTTCAATGAAGGAGAACTATTTAAATGCCATCAGGGTGTTTTCTGGACCACTGGAAGACATCAAGCTGTGTATGTGGAATTTTGTTGTTGAATTGAATTTCTTGTTGAATTGATGGATCTCATTGTGTAGTATTTACTGTACCCATTATATTTCCTAGCGGTTCGACCATACACCGAAGAGACATACGCGGATGAAACAATGACAGTTTATCAAGTGCCAATATTTGGTGAGTTCACATATACATATGTATCTGAATGATTAAATCCCTATAAAAGTTGGTTGTTGCCTAAATTTGTTTTTCTGTCGTCGCTCTCCAGCCCAGTCGACAGGCAATGGCAGGAAGCTCTCCCCCAGGTCGGGGGGGAGCAGCCCCTCCAAAAGCCCCGCCTCCCAGAGGAGAGAGCTGTGGAGCCCGGAGGACAAGGAGGAGATGCATATGAACAGCTACAGAGGAAGGGCGGACAGTCCAGGTGAGGCTGGTTTTACACCAGATTTGTGCAGACCAAAAAATCAGGAAGGGTAATCCCCAATCAGAGTTCTTGGTCGGGACTGATTGTCAGTGAAAATGATCTGCTACGGTGATGTGTTTGCAGGTTCAATCTTAACTCACTCACTGAGCTGCACTGATCCTATTGAACATGTTTGATATTTATGCACGGGTCCCGAACAAGCCCTGTGTGTGTCGGGGTCACAGATTCATTCCAAGAGCAGAAACCAACAGCCTATGACAGGAATTTACAACGAGGTGAGACAGAAGAGTTATTTTAAAAAGATAGATTAATAATACTAATGCGGATCGATTTGGGAACCCCTGTCCTACCAGGAATCTATTTTACTAGCCTGGCTAACATGAACTTTTTTTCTGACGAAGCCTTCTCACCTCCAGCTTTTTTTATTTTATTTTTTTTAAATCTGATGTTGAATTGTTCACAAGAAGTTTCAGAATTGTTTTTTGTTTTTTAATATATTGTAGGTGGAAATGCAACACCAACAAGAGATACGTCTTTGGTGGTGGCATTCGTTTGCAAGGTAGGAAATCTTGAAACCGTTGTCATCCTAGATATACAATGCACTCTCTACAACTCTCTGAGACTCAATTATCAATCTCTTTTGTAGCTTCACCCTAAGAAGGGAAACTTCTTAGTTGCTCAAGCCAAGGAACTGGGATTGCCTGTGTAAGTGCATTATTAATAGCATTGAAACAATACATCAGTTTGTCAAAATGTTGGGCCAGTATCGTCCGTTTATTGAAAAAACAAAAAAAATATCTGCCTGCCAGTGTTCCCACATGATGCAGTTTGTTTGATTACATATTGTATAACTGGTTGTCTGTAGGAAGCCTATTAACCTGAAGATATTGAATATTGGCACAAAATATCTGCTGTCAGAAGTCTTAATCCAAGAATATTGGTTGGTTGACCCTTCATTTATAGATATACTATGATTGTACTACTGTGGATAGCATAATAATTGTGAAAAAAATGTTCCCCACAGTGGAACGGCAGCGATCGGTCCTCTCATCGCAGCTCTGAAGGATGGGAAAAGTGTCACATACGAAGGAAAAGAGGTACATGAACTACGGCTGGTCTGATACAGTACCTATTAGGCTGCAGCTCCAGGCAGTATTGGTAAATTCCACGCTGTTGACCGGTGACAATATTCCCGTTGACTTGTAGATCCGGCCTGAGGAGGTATGTACTCCGACTGACCCAGGACCTGTCTTCATTATTGTTGAATGTCCCTCGGAGGAATTTGTTGAAGCCGTTTGCACCAATCAGCAGCTAGAGAGGTAGGGCCTTGATGATGGTGCTGTATATATTTTTGTCAATAATTGAACTAAACTGAAATATATGGAAAAGTTTTTGGTCGTTTCATTGAGTCGGCCAGTTGGAGTCTCTTAAAGCCTGGGTTTCATCCACGTCAGGCACCAAGCCAGCGGGACAGAGGACCCTGCTGCGCTGGTGGTCCACATGACTCCGGAGTCTGTCTTGAAAACGGATCGGTACAAACAGTGGATGGAGAGGTACGCATCCGCTTATTCCTGAAACAAACTCCGCAGAAGCCACTCATTGCACGGACGCACAATTTTCACACACGACGGTTGAGAGTGCTCCTTTTTTTTGTTTCTGCAGGTTCCCCCCCTCAACGGAGCATTTGATACTCAACGAGCACGTGTGCACGGTCCACAACGTCAGAAGCCACAAGATTCAGTCGCAGTTGAATATGATTCACCCAGAGATCTTTCCAGAACTCAAGACATATAAAGCAAAGGTAACAGCCCAGGAACGACATACGTGCATATCTACATGTATGTATACAGCCTTCTGTAGACCCACTAATGTGAAGATGACGCCCATTTGCACAGCCTATATAATGTAAAGTCATATATTGTCTTTCTTCACATTTCTTCTCATATCCTCGTGTTATATATTGCATATTACATATCTCATACTGAATACATTTAATATTTTTGGAGTAGTTTCAATTTTTTTTTTTTTGTTCTCAGTAAGTTCTGTTGTTATTTTGTACACCCGCATGATGCTGTAATCCATTACTTTTCATTTGTGCATTCTACTTGATATATGCTAGTGTTTAAATTGTCATTTGTTTATGTTTATGTAACCATTTTCCTCTACTTGTTTAAATTCTGTTTTTCTTGACTATATCCTATTTCTATTTAATGCTGTAAAGACTGACAAACTTTATTTCTGTTGGGCTTATCTAAAAGCAGAGATTACAAAGCGATTTGCACAAAAAAAACACATAAAAAGAAGTTACTTTGTGGACAATAGAAAGAACTTTTGTTTTTCCTCATTCCTTAGGAGACTCAGGCTGCCCTGCATGTCCCCAATGTCAGAGCCGAGTGTCTGCTGAAGTTTCAGCTCAGACCCGTAATGGAGTGGCAAAGGTTAGTTTGTCCTTCTATCCCCCCAATTTACCAAACATTACTCTGCAGCTCCAAGGCCTGCCTTGTCACAGAAAACAATCTGGAATGGGCCGCTGCACTCGGCCACTTTTTTTCCTTTTTTTTTTCTCGTCTTACAAGTGTCAAGCGCTCTTATTTTTTTTCCCCCCTCCCTGCTTCTCTCGTACTGTAGAAGTCCGCCAAGGTCAAAAGTGAAAGTTAACAATCCTCGGTTTTCCTCAGTGGTGTTTCCGCAGGCAGTGGTATGTGTGCTTTACTCCGTGTTTCATTCGTTAGAGATGCCATCCCCTCGTGTGACACCGAGGAGTTTGTGAAGGAAGCTTCTGAGGTCCCGAACTTTCTTCAAGAAGTGGACGAGGGCAGGCGGTTTCGCTCCACTGATGCCGCCGTGCTGTCTGGTGAGTTCTCTTCTGAAAGCTAACCATGGTGTGGGAAGATGTGGGGAAGAGTTTTTTTTTGTTTTTTTTTTTGCCTAACAAAACTTTTCATAACTTTTAAGTAGATGATGCCTCAATGACTTTTAATGTGTATAAATGCTTTCAGGCACTTAAGTTTTTTGATTTGTGTGCTTAAGTGGTATTGAATTATGGTTATGTGTTTCCTATGCAGGGCAAGCAGAGAAATACCCAGAGGTGGTTTTCTTGGGAACAGGATCAGCACTACCCATGAAGATCAGGAACGTCAGTGGCACTTTAGTCAATATCAGGTATGGGCCTCAGGTGTTTTCTGTTAAAAAAAAATAAAACATCTTATGGTTGTATGCAACAATAGTTATCTTGCCTCTCCCTTTGGTATGAAGCATCACAGACTGGCCAGGCGTCACCTTTTATAGGATTTCTGGGTATTGAAATTCAAACCGTTACCTCCCACTGCCATTTGGAGCCGCCAACTTGTGAAATTGCCTAGTGCAGCTTTAACCTATCTCCATAGGTATAAATGATAAACACACTGATCTACGCCACATGTGGACCTCCATTTGTCTACATATGTCCATGACATTTTTTGTTTTTTTCCCGTATTTGTAGCTCGAGTCAGTCGTTGCTGTTGGACTGTGGTGAGGGAACCTTCGGTCAGCTCTGCAGACACTACGGCGAGGGTGTGGATGACATTCTCTCCAAGATCTCAACAGTCTTCATCTCACACATGCATGCTGACCATCACACAGTAAGCAGTCGGAAAAATAGTAACTATACATACAGTCATGCTTCACAGTTTGGATACTCCTTGTGCACTTATATACATTTTTGAGTTTTTATCAGATCTTTGGGGTAAAATGTACAATAATTTCTAAAATAATTGGAAATGATTTCTGTATAAAATGCAAGGGTGCCAATAATCTTGGCAGCAATTGTATATGTCTGTGGTTTGAAATTCTTAAATAACTACTCAATCAGTATAAAGTGACCTAGTCTCTCCTAGTCAACCACTAATACTAACACACTGCTATCTTTTTGTCCTAGGGGCTGTTGAACTTGCTTTACCAGAGGGAAAGAGCATTGGTCAGTAAAACCAGTTTTCTGTTTGAAATACTACCCAGATGTGCCCTTAGTTAATTTAATGCTTGAAAAAAAGACTGGTTTAATTAATGAAAAGCAATGATCGCTTCAAGGAATTCAAGTTTTTTGGGAGATCAGCCTGTTGGTGAACTTGCCCATCAAGTGATGAGAACAGAATCATCCATGTGTCCCCAGGAGCTCATTTGCTCCTTGTTAACACGTTACATGCACAATGTTGAGAGATAGTAGGCTACTACCATTGTCCAAGACCTTTTAATAATAAAAAAAAAAGTTGCTAGTTGTTTTTATGATAGGTAGATTAATAATATTTAAAAATGAAATATCGGTAACTCAATATAGCTGGTATAGCCAGGTTTATTTTTGGAACTTTTTGGAGGTTCTATTTCTCGTAGGCTTCGCCGTTTAGGCTTCGCCTTATGGGCTATGCTCGTGCGCGTGCGCGCGAGCACTGAAACTTTCAACGATGCACCTATCAGCTGGGGCTCCGCCCCCAGGCACCTGTATATAAGGCCGTGCTTGCCGGCGTTCTTCCTCTTCTTTCTTTCAGCGAACACCAGTAAGCTAAACGATGCGATCTACAATTCCTACCCCAACGGCCCTTTTCAGGGCCAGGTATTGTGTTTCCTGCCCAAAAACATAGGGAGCTCCTATCGTTCTAGGGACATTGCGCTGAAGGCTTTCTATCCACCTCCTCATGCTAATGAGTCTGAGGCGGAGTTGCATCTCCTGTGCCCGGTGCGGGCGCTTGCCATCTACGTACAGCGCACAGCTGAGTTCAGGAGGTCACAGCAACTGTTTGTGTGTTTCGGAGAGTCCACCAAGGGTCGTGCTCTCTCGAAGCAGCGGCTGTCGCACTGGCTATGTGAGGGTGTCTCTTTGGCCTACACCGGTTCGGGCCTGACCCCACCGGCGGGCGTCAGGGCTCACTCTACACGTGGTGTGGCGGCTTCTTCAGCCCTGTTCAGGGGCGTGTCGGTGGAGGACATATGTGCGGCTGCATCTTGGTCTTCCCCGAGTCCTTTTGTGCATTTCTATATGCTCGACATGACGGCGGGCTCCTTCGGCCACTCCGTTCTGGAGTTGGGAACGAAGGTGCCTGCCCCTGTTGCAGGGCAGGGCAAGGAGTGAGTCATCCGGCGACAGTTACAGTTGTAACTTGCTTTCTCCGTCCTCTCCCCTTGCTCTAATCACCGCTGGGTGTTCAGTCGTATTTCCC
>CABFOQ010052734.1:4341-29486 GCA_900660455.1 Gephyroberyx darwinii
CCTCTCCTCTAGGTGTTCAATTGCACACAGCTAATTCACCAACTGGAGTTTTACTACCTTTCGGCATCCTATGGTATTGAGTTCTGCCTTGGTTTCCCTGGCAACCTGTTGGTTATTCTTGGTTACATATTCTGTTTGCCTGAGTGGCGAAGCATCAATGTCTACCTGTTCAACCTGGCCATCTCTGACTTTATCTTTTGCTCCATGCTTCCACACTTCTCCTACCTCTATGCAACCAGCCAATCAGAAACCAATCCCTACGCTTGCATCATCAACCGCTATATCCTGCATGTCAATCTCTACTCCTCCATCCTCTTCATGGTCTGGGTCAGCCTTGACCGCTTCCTGCTCATTAGACATCCAACACGGAACCACTTCCTGCTGACACCACGGGCGGCGCTGTTGCTGACAGGACTGAGCTGGCTAGCAGTCAACGTGCAAGTGGCTCCATTGATAGTACTGATGCTCCAGGACATGCAGAGGTTAAACTGGAGTCAATGCAATGATTTTGGCAGCCTAAAAGGGGACATCAATCCATTAGGCTACAGCCTGGGGATAACCATGACTGGTTACATTCTCCCTCTGCTTGGGCTTTGTCTTTCCTCCTACCAAATAACACATCTCCTACGTGCCCAGGAAGGGGCACTACAGCGCAGGACCACTTCCTACAAGCGGCCTCTCAGGGTTGTTACAGCAGCAGCAGCCATGTTCCTGGTTCTGTACACTCCCTACCATGTGATGAGGAATGTCAGAATAGCGTCTCAGCAGGCATGGGCAGAGCTGGATCTGTGTACTATGGTGTACATAGATGGACTGTACATCCTGACCCGACCATTCGCCTTCATCCACAGCGTTATCAACCCTGTCTTCTACTTCCTCATGGGCGACCAGTTCAGAGAGCTCCTATTAACTAAACTCAGAGCACTGGTGAGGAGGACAGGGCAACCAAGGGATCCAGCATGATATCATTAACACGCCTATCCATGTACAAAAACAGGCCAGCGTGTTCTCATATCAACTTCATAGTTATAGTTATGAAAAGTAATATTCAACAAATTGTCTGAAACAGGAGACTCACATGACTGAACTAGGCAGCAGTTTCATGTTTGGGGTGGCGGATGGATGGTTGTATACACTTGCCTTCTGCCAGTGTTTCCAACAGTTTTCCGAGGAAAGTAGCTATCGGCTGCTCAAAACGTTGCCAGAAGTCACCAGATAACGTCACATGCTCACATACCCTAACCCTAACCAAAGTTTTAGTTGCCTAGCCCTAACCCTAAGCTTACCCCAAGATGTTTTACTAGCCTAACCTTAACCAGGAGTTTTATTTGATTTTGGCACATGCTCAGTGATATGTTGTGTGGTTGGCCATGCGTAGCTATAGGGAGTTCAAGGGTGCCTAACTTTTCATGAGATATGTATGACCGTTGTTGTGAGAACATGTTGAACAGACACACTAACACATACCACACAAATGGATCAGCTCTACATTTACATATTTTGTTTTCAGGTTATCTTTTTCTTCTGTTTTGTATTAGTTTTATTCTAAAACTGAAATAAGTTTGATACATTCATAAAAGATTCTTCAACCCAAACAACAACAATATTATCATCCTGACATGACATCTCAGATCTTAGCAGGAAATGCTTTGTCACTCTTACTAGTGATGTGGATCAACACTTACAAATATAATAATAATAATAACAACAACAACAACAATAATAATAATAATAGCAATAATAATAATAATAATAATAATAATATATCAATCAATCATCATCATCATCATCATCATAATAAGCAATAAAGACGGGGCAGGACATTCAGGCTTCAGGTGTGATCGTAGAATTGTGAGTCATGTCTGGACTCAGTAAGTAAGGGAACAGTTTAGTCTCATATTAACCAACTGTTTAAAATGTGAAGCCGGAGGCTTTTGTGATTGTGGAACTTTTTCATAAAGCAGACAAAAGTATCTGTAAGCCTTTTTCTTTTGTCTGTCTCCCTCAATCTGTCTTACCGTTTAAGTGACAATGTCTTGTTCTACCAGAATTGTTCTTGAAGCTGGGAAGTAAAACATTGTTTAAAAATAACCAACATTATTCTGTCAGTTTGATGGAGAGGTGATATTATTATGTCCAATATCTTTAGACATTAATAATGCTGAGGTTGCTGTTTGTTTTTTTGGTTGCCATCTCTAACACTTGGAGTTTGCAAGCCCTTATGGAAATTGAAGAAAATCTTTGACACTGATGATATTCTGTGTTTAACTCTGTAGGTATACTATAAGTATGTGTGGTTATATTAAGAAAAATCCCATTTTTGCAATGTATATGCTACCAAGATGTAAAAATATTAGTTACTGAAAACCTTTTTTTTTTCATTGTAATCGAAAACAATGCTGCCCACCTACGGTTGTCAGTGCAACTGGTCACTGAAAGTTTCTCATCCAACACGCTGGATTGCAGCATAGCAACTCTAACTCCTGAAAATAGGAAGATTCATGAACATTGGCATGCTCATGCTCATTCTCAAAGAATGTGAATAAATGCACTTGAGCCTTATCTATAGTCCCTTCTGCCAAGCCCTCTAAAAGTAGTATCAGCTCTGGCCTTAGTGGAATATTTCCTTGAGACCTGTAGCAGGAAACAATTTTCTTGGTATCTATGTGAAACACTTGGTGATTTTGTACGAGTACTTCCGAACTGCTATGCTTTCGCAGCAGCTTCTCACCTCAGTTCTCTACATCTGGGCCATCTGCATGTTTTTAGAAAAGATGTTCTGCAACAACAACTCAAAAATTGGGATATATAAGTGCATGTAGAAGATGTCTGTTATCCTTCACACATAATAAAAGAAGATGTTAACACCATGCTGAAAATCAGACAAGGAAAACACAGTGTGATGATCTGATCTCCTTTGTGTTTGTTTCTCATGGATTTAACTGCTCTCAGCCTGCTGAGCTTCTCTTACAGCACCTTCTGACCTGTATCCCATTGTTGCTCTTCAATGTTTTTCTAAAAAGGTTTCTTGTGCAATTCCCAGAGTAGTCAGGACCTCAGGGAAATCAATTGGAAATCTCACATGGGTGATGGACATGTGAAACATTAGGAGGTAAGGGAAGGTTTGGATGACTGTCACCAGACACCAAAACACAAATGATCAAGATGTGTAATATCATTACATAAACTGCAGCTGCATGTCATTCATTTGTTTTTCATTTTGCTCAATGTGTGTGAAACTAGATCCTCTCTCTGTTACACACACACACACACAATCACCACTACCACCATTAGATTACATTGCCATTTTCTTGTTTTCTCATACTGCCTTTTGTATTTCAGGCAGCATTGAAATTCAGATTGACTCTACGGGACCTTACGAAAGAACAGGAAATATATCAGTAATAAAAACCGCACTCTTCTACACTCTCCTGCACCCCATCAATCACTCTTGACCCCAATTAGGAAATATTTCTATCCACATCTTGGAAAGATTTCTTCTGTGAAAAAATGTTTGTATAATACTGGAAGTATTGGCCTGGGCTCCTGTTTTGAACAGCACAAAAAGCTTCTCCATAAAGATCATCTTTCTTAAAGGTCCCAGCTCTCGCTTAAGGTTCCTTCATATTGGACGGTCAGTGACCTTCTAATGCTTACTAATGCCCTGAAGCCCTGTTACACAAACACTTATCAACAACTTCAGACGGCTTTAATACAACTGGACAGAACAGAACAGAAAGCACCAGCGCTTTCTTTTAACCACGACTGATCGGTTATATCACTTGCCTAATCCATCATTTCATTTACACTGACATGCACTTATTCTGACATGCACTTATTCTGCTGGAATGAACGACAGAAAGTAAAGAAGAAAGGATGCATTCTTTGGCTGTGTTAGCTGCAGTGTGAATTTCAACAGTTCTATAATCAAAGCCAGAGGTGATAGATAAAGCTAGAAAGTAGCGGAAAAGTACATGTTTGGAAAACAGAACGCGAAGCTTTGTATTATAATATAACCATCATATGATGTGATAGGGGAATTGAGGCAAAAAAGGCAATGTAGTGCACATGTTCAGGATGATGATTCTTGTGTTGTCACATGTTGTGCGTGACGTTTTACTCTTTTGTAATAATGTTGTAATGTTAATCTATTCATTTCTGAAGATGAAAATATGAAGTGAGTAGAAATACAGATGTAAAAATGATTCTGGGATTTAACATTAATGAAAAAAAGAAATCTGTTTTGCCTGGCTCTGGCTGCAATTCGGCATGGAAATAACAGGGTTTATTTTCAAGCCCTTGCTGCAATGGTCCAGTAACCTTGAAAGAAAACAGTGTTTCTACAAAGTGTGTATTTGCATGTGCCATGTGTGTACTGTATGTGCGCATGCTTAGTCATGTGAACATTCCTGTGTGTGTACACAGGTTTAAGTGTTTGTGTGCATTCTACACTGTATGTAAGTGTAATCCTACATTATCGACGTTTTTCAAGAATTGTCTGTCTTAATCCATTTCACGTTGCTTTTATTATCCCTCCATAGAATGGGAGGAATTCGGGAACAGTGCCACTGTTTCTTATAGGATCTAGCTTTCATGTATAGATGGATAAATACATGTATACACACACACACACATGCACGCCACGCACAAATGCATACACACACATGTACATATAAAATTAAGATACATGCTCCAAACTCTGTCCAGGATACAGAACAAAATGTTATTATTTTCTGTTAAGCATGGAAGCAGTCCACTGTATACCCAGAAGGGGAAGGCATGGTGTGGTGTCTGTGTTCAGATGAAGGAGGGATGACCTATTTGTTTCATCTCTGCATATAAATGGTCTGTTTGCACTCATTCATCATCCTCTCTGCTATCTGGAAAAACACAACAGTTTTTCCAACCTCTTTAGAAGAATGTGTGTAGGCGTGTGTAGGTGTGTATAGCGGTGGATTTCTGGACCCACAGTCTGTAGTACCTTTGTAGATCATCTGCACTCTCTGTTTTTCTCTGCCTCCGCTCTCTGAACCCTTAGTCAACTGATGTTATAGGAAACGCTTCACCAAAGTGGCACCAAGAGGATTTGGTTTTGCCTGTGTCTGTCAGTACAGTACATCTCTCTCTTTCTGTTCACACGTAGTATATTGTGCAAGTTAACATGCTGTGTTCCTTTTTCTCCTTTCTTGTTTGTACTCCTCTCCACACACACGCACACACACACACAAATAAGATTAATCAGTAGTGAGAGGTTGGGTCAATTTATTGCCAGAAAACATCACAATTTAAAATGACACGTTATGCTCTTCATATCCAGAGGAAAACAAAAACATAAAAATAAACAATCATATTTACAAGTGAGGAGTATTGAGCAATGCTTAAGCAAAACAGAGAGGTTTCTGAGATGAATAACAGCTGTGAAATTGGTGCTGGTTTGAATGGTGAAATGAAAAATATCTAAGATGAGTTTATTTCCTTGGAAAAGATAGGGAGTGGAAAACAAAGAGCACTCTGGAAGACGTCGACATTCAAAGAACAGCATGGTTGAATGACTATGACTTTCAACTTTCATATTTCATATCAACTCTGACTCTTTTTGAACCCCAAAGCTTGGAAAACAGTACGTTTTGTAAATCACAAACATTCTAACAGTCATGTGAAAATAATAGATTGTTGTCTTTCTCCAGCTTGATGTTATCTGTTAGATAGCCATGCCATGTGCAGAGAAGTCACAGGATGAACTCACTCACAGGGAGAGATAAAGAGAGAGAGAGAGAGAGAGAGAGAGAGAGAGAGAGAGACATTGTAGACATTTGAAAGAAAGAGGCAGAGACACGTGAAAGGCTTCAGTCCACCTCACATGACAACTGGGCCCTGGGGCAAGGAGATCAATGCAACCTGACCTCTACTGCATACTGTTTTAGACCGCAGAGGACCAATGACCGACAGTCTACAGTCTTGGAACTCCAAAGACTTACTGTTCCACAATGTTCATGAACATTTTTCCTCGTAATGCAACTCAATCTCCTGGAAGCCCCAATGCACAGATGTTACAAAGCATACATAGACATTTGTTGGTATGCTTCTGAGAGTATTTGGACATTAGATGCTAGATGCAAGAACCTGTTGTGATCATAAAGACACCATTCATCTATATCAGCATAGCCATACACCTTTCTATCTGCCACATTTGTATGTATTACATTAGTAAGTATCCATCCATCCATCCATCCATCCGTCCATCCATCCATTTTCTAGCCACTTATCTGGGTCTGGGTCACGGTACCTGCCTCATTTGTATGGATTGTAAAGTAAGTAAGGCTACTTCTTTTCAAGAGAAAAATATAAATGCTATATTTAAGAGCTTGCCATTTGTTGAAGTAATGACAGGAACAATCTTCTATTATGCAAGACATGACTTGAACCATCAGGCTTCAATATCGGCTGCATTCAATGATTATGTGACCTAATTGAATATGATTCTTTGCTGCTGTAACAATGTCAGAAGAATTCAAGAGATTTTACAAACCCATTCCCACTGGTATCCAATAACACTGGTGTTATGCAATGCAAAAGAGTGGAAAAACTTAAATGTGTGCACTTAATACATTTACAGTATAATGACAGAAAAACTGAAATGAAAGATTAAAAAAAAAAAAAAAAATTGAAGCACCTAAACAACCACTGGTGCTTTGTCAGGAAACACAGGAATGAACATTGAGAGTCGATGATACTTTCCCTCCTCTCTTTTCTTTTACAAGTTTTCCTTGAGCCACTTGATATAGTTGTTCGTCATGCGGCGTGCAATCAGGAAGTCGGTGGGCCACACCGTGAACATCAGTGCTCCGTGGAAACCGGTGTCGTAGTGTTCGTGTGTCACCTCCACGCCGGCACTACGGAGCCGTGTGACGTACATAATCCCATCATCCCGGAGAACATCGTACTCACATGTCAGAACATAGGCCTTGGGCAGGGAGCGTAAGGTTGCGTCTGGAACCAGCAGGGGCGATGCCCTGGGGTCAGCAATAGATCGAGATGGCCCGTCCATCCCAGCTCCCTCCCCTCCCACTCCCTGCACCACAGCAGGAGCACTGTAGTTGTACTTCCTGTGGAAAGACTCTGGCAGGAAGGCACTCCAGTTGACAAACTTGAGCAGGCTGGCAGACTCAGGGCTGTTGTGGGTGTTGGCCATCATGGCTCTGAAAAGGGCCTTGTCGCTGGTGAAGTACTCACTCCAGAAGCGCACCATAAGGGTGCGGGGCAGGATAGGCATGTCCTGATTCTGCCGGTACGATGGGGTGCTGAGGTCCAGAGCCTGCAACACAGGATAGAGCAGGGCTTGGGCCTTCAATTGAACCTGCTGCCCAGGCTCTTGCTGTAACTATGGGACAGGGAGAGAGAGATCGAGAGAGAGAGAAAGAGAGAGAGAGAAACAGAGAGAGATGGGCATGTATTTGGGAAATTTCAAAACTATGACCACAGCGCATGATATGAAATATAAGCTGACACTATTTAACGATAAACAAGTATAATCATGATCACATTCAGTTATATTTGCTTTTGGAGGTAGTCACGCATCACTCCTACTCTGTGTTTCTCTCTGCTGTCATTGAACTGATGAACAAAACATTAGCCTTTACAGTATCAAGGTTCCTCGTGCTTATCATTTAAAAGTTGACATAACATGCCCCATTTAAGATATAACAGAGTTAAAAGGGATTTACAAGCCTTTCCGTTTAGCTGCATGTCCTGAAATCATCAAATGTGACATCTCTTTGGTAAAATCAAAATCTGAGAAACAAAAAAAAAATGTTTAAACTATTAGTAAGACCAGGAAGCCAAGTAAACTGTCAAGTATCTGATTTCCTGTGCCTTTGTCTGAAGTTGGACCTCAATAGAGACACTCTGTTTAGGTCGTTAAGATACTTAACACAAAGCCCCACTCCCTGCTTTACTAAGGTACATGTACTGAAAGTACATGCACTGAAACTCAATTTTTTTTTTCTTTTCTTATTAGCTTTCATCAGCTTTGCTAGATCTTGTGTGCAATGAAATACCATCCCCTACCAATTGGTATGTCAGTGAATGGTGGAGATTTTTCATGCAAAGATACTCACTCATATCCACTGTCATAACCTGAAATCTCTGTAAGATCCACTCCCCCCATCCCTCTGTAAATCATATGAGCCTCCCCCGTATCTTCCTCCTCCACTTGCTCTAAACATTCAACTCAAACCCTTCCTTTTTTTAACTCTACCATTTATCCCTGGCTCTTAATTCTTTTCAAGCAGTTTGTGAGCAAGCCTGTCCATACCCCTGTTGAGCCGTGACGTTACGAGCAAGGAACCTCACACATCAAAGGAGACGTCTTGGTTTTGGTTGTGGTGAGAGAAAACCGCAGACACTTTCCTTCCTTTTCTTTGGTTCTTTGTGTGTGAATGACTACCATGTAAGTGCTTACTAATGTTATTCTGTGTTGTCAAATCAGTGGCAGTCCTTCAATGACACATAAAGCTGCACTTTAGTTTTCTCATCACTAAGGCATCATTTATATACACATTTGGCATCAGTAACATTGATATTACTGTATTTGTCTTGCAGTTAGGGCAGCTAAGACTAATGGGGATATGTGACCTGTTGGTGTGCAGCACTGGTCCATCCATTGATTGTAATTGATGAGGCACTGTTCTACCTTGCTGGACTTAAATTGCTGTGGTTCTTTACAGTAATGTATATGGTTGCACTGTATTTAGGTTGATAGAACACATGCATATGCCCTGCCATTGGTTTCCTTCCTCTCACCACGTGTTTCAATAAACCTGCTTGAATGAATAAGCCTCACCTCTATTGATTATGGTAATAATATTGATAACAGGAATCCACATCGTCTGACTCAACCAGGGTTAAATCCCATATGTGTCTATCTGTGATCATTCTAAGAATACAGGAATATTTGTTACATCTGTCAGGTCACTGTGGTTTTCACACTTGTAATCCTCACCTACTCACTAATGTTGGAGATGTAAGAATTTAAACTGATCTGACTGTTGCACTCATTGGATGGTTACAACAATTTACTTCAAATGTAGGTATTGATTAACACATTGGAATTTACCCTATCTGGATCTTAAAACAGTGGGGATCTGGCAAACACAGTTACACCCCTGGGGGCTTAGGAGACTAAGGTGCATACAATGTACTCCAAACTCCTGACACAGTTTTGAATCCAGCTTTGTCACTCATCTCTCTAACCCATTTCTGCTATCCCTCTCCACTGATCCAGGAAAAACAGAGATGACATTAAAAACAAAAAGGTAAAAGAGCTTCAGTACCTGCTGGGACACTGCAGCAGCCAGATTCCCCCCAGCACTGTCCCCAGACACAGCGATGCGTCCTGGGTCCACAGAGTACTGGGCCAGCACCCCCTTCTGGAGGAAGTGCTTGACCACACAGTATACATCCTCATATGGGACAGGGAAGTGGTGTGCAGGGGCCAGGCGGTACCTGAGGAAGAGCAGACAAAGGGTAGAGCAACAACAAATAGCTTTGAAGGCTATAATACA
The DNA here is from genome assembly GCA_900660455.1 of Gephyroberyx darwinii. Taxonomy (NCBI): domain Eukaryota; kingdom Metazoa; phylum Chordata; class Actinopteri; order Trachichthyiformes; family Trachichthyidae; genus Gephyroberyx; species Gephyroberyx darwinii. The sequence continues at coordinate 13,905 of CABFOQ010052734.1, forward strand.
CAGATAGCAGTTTGAGCCAGTAGAGATGGGCAACTGGCCTTCAGAAGGCATGGCGGCTGGAAATGGAGCAAAATCAACGCAGATGATATTAAGGGCTTTAGGGATAAATTGGAAGGAAGATTTAGCCAAATGTCCCACTTCAACACACTACCTGTGTTTCTGTCACAATTCTATCACAACTACAAACAGTATTTTCAAAAATCAGCTTTGCAATGTTATTTGTCTATATTTTGCACTACTTGGAATAGATCCTAAAATCAAATCTAAACCCTGATGGAAGAAATTATACATAAAAGCAGCAAGTAGCAAAAATAATTAGGCATGCTAAATAATCCAACACGCTAACAGAAAGCTGCTGAGTACAGTAAGTGATAAATCAAATGAAGTGGGGACAATAATGACACATAAAATAACCATTCTTTAAATGAAATTGAACTAAAATGATGACAGACGAATCATATTTTTTACCTACGTTTTTTTTTTTATCATCATCTAAAAACTTGATGGGGTGAAAAGAACATTCATTAAAGATGAATCTTTGAGGAGATGTGAACCATCCATACTTATGCTGGATACACATTAAGATTTCAAAAGTCAGGCTTCTTCATCTGAAGAATTCATTCATCAAGTTATTCCACCCATGGTCGTTCCAAATATAACCCTTACAAAGCTGCTGACACACAGCGTTGCAACTTTGTTTTGCAAAATTGTACATATCCTGTTGAAATAAGGTCATATATAGACTCACCGGCCACATTATTAGGTATAGCTACCCTTTTGCTTCCAGCCAGCAGCCTGAATTCATTGCGGCATGGATTCAACGATGTGCCGTTCTGCACACCACTGTTGTAAAGAGCTGTTATTTGAGCATTTGTGGCCTTTCTGTTAGTCTGCCCCTTTCTCCTTTGGCCTCTCTCATTAACAAGGTGGTTTTGGCCACAGAACTGCCGGTTAATGGATATTTTTTGTTTATTGCACCATTTTCTGTAAACTCTAGAGACTGTAGTGTGTGAACATCCCAGGAGGGCAGCTGTTTCTGGCACCAACAATGATACCATGGTCAAAGTCGCTTAGATCACGCATCTTGCCCATTCTAATGTTTGGTCGATAAAAATCTAAACCACTTCACCATGTCTGCAAGCTTTATATATTGAGTTTCAGCCACATGATTCGCTGTTTGGAGGAGCTATTTGCGAAGTACCCAATGAAGTGGCCGGTGAGTATATATCGTCAGTATTATACAACATTAGTTTTTCTTTAACCATTTGCCTCTGACCTGTCTGTCACAACCCATGATCATCAAACTCTGCAGTGAACTACAGAGATTCAATCACATACCACTCAGCAAACTCATGAGACTCGTGAGTATTTCAATCTGTAATCCAAATATTACACATGATTGGCTTTCAGAGGCAGAGAATTAATCATTGAAGCCTTTGCACAGGAATTTGGATGAGAGAGATAATGCAATACACACAGACCTACTCTCTCGCAGACACACACACACAGCCACCCCAACACACACACACACACTCATACAGACAAATATGGCAACTAGCAATAGAGTTACTTACACTGATGCAATACTGAATCTAACTTTATGATTGAAAGGATCATTTGAAGAGCAGAGTCAAAGATGGACACACCCAAGAACAACAGTGACTCTAAAGCAGGAGTTACTGAAGCTGTGACAGGGAAGGCTTGGCGAGACTTTAATAAATCCTGTCAGCTTCACTCTACTGTATCTTCACTTCCATCTAGCCTGTGAGTAATGAGTGAGGACAGGCACATTGAAATACCACAACAATAGAACTCTGTGCTTTGTGTGTGTGTGTGTGTGAGAGAGAGAGAGCGAGAGAGAGAGCGAGAGAGAGACAAAGACAGAGACACAGAGATAGTATTTCTTTACTATTAAAAGGGTTTTACCCTGACAGACCTCTGAGCGTTTTGTGCAGGATATTGGGTGTACTGTAGGAAATACTCACTCTACAGAAATGACCACTGCGTTGAGCTCAGTGACCATTTGTCTGGCCAGGAGATCATACGGACTCATCCCTGCATAGATGGACGGGACAGACACATATCAGAGTTACTGTAACAACACCAGCCATCACAGTAATATACCTCCATCCATTCCAGTTATTACACATTGTTTCAGGTGAAGGGAACTCTAGACTAACAGAGATGCACCTGCCCTCTAGTCAAGCGTTACTTCCTGGCAGGGCTGAGACAGAAATACCCATGAACACTGTAATTATTAGTGGAACAGATTGCAAGGACAGCGTGAGATGTGTCAAGTCGCATGTCAAGTCCTTTAGTCTTGGGCTAGCAGAGGTAACCACCCCCTGAGTTCCCTACTGCTCCATGTGTTACTTCCTCAGGAAACTGCGGAGAGGTTTGGGTTTGACAAGAATTGGTTCATTATTTATTAGTGTTATCTCTTGGAGGGAGTCTAAGTAATACTATAAAATCACTTGTCATGCCAAATAATGAATACATTTTTCTCAGGGGGGATTAATGTCCCACAAATACAAAGAATCACAAGGAAATGCTTTGCCCGTCTAGCCATCCACCCATCTTTCCATCACCTCACTGTGATTTTCGGTGACAAAGAAGAGGACAGGTCAACCAGTCTACTCATCTACTCACGGGAGCTGCCCAGACACCATCCTCCACCATGCAGGTATATGACAGCCCTCCTGAGCTCAGCATCACCACCCAGCTGCTTGGGCTGGTACAGCACCACCTCCACTCCATCGAACTGCTCCTCCGTCACCTGGACGTGTTCATCAGATACAGGCACCACCCCTTCAGCCAGGGTAATGAAGTACATCACCCCCATGTAGTCCTTCAGCCCTACTAATTCACTGAAGTCTGCCTGGAAAGAGAGAACAAAAAACCCCACCCTTAGAATGAAATCTGAGAGGCGAAACTGTGTGTTAGCATTTCCTCTTGTGCATATAATAAAGCTAACATGTAAGCCAAGTTCCCTACTTAAACCAATGGCCACCTTGACCAAGTCCATACTATTCACCACTCATAACAAGCTGAGATGCTAAATGATGTAACCATAATAGAGAAGGAGGTAGGGAGAGTCAACTCCATAAGAAGTCATAACAGTTTGACTACTCCATCAGGTCAGGTGAGCCGTGCAGTCAGCAGCTGAGATGAGGCAAATCAGCTGAGAGCTGGCACAATCGTCCATTATGACCACAACACACAACTCACAATAAACTCAAGTCATCGACTGTACTGTACCATAAGGCACTGATAGCAGTCTGAAAATACATATTGAAGTTGCTGCAGTGGACTGGTCTGAGCTCCAGCATCCTAACTCTCTGATTTCACAATGTCAGGAATGGAAGAGAGAGAGAAGAGAATTGGTAAAAGTAATAATTCACTCCAATCGAAATTCAACTTTAGTAGAAATATTAAAGTATTTGATTTTAAATGTTCTTAAGAATTACACCCCTGTCACCCACTTCCTCTGAGTGTAAGATTTGATGTGAATTTGAAAACTGTAATATCTAATGTTCAGGTTGTCTTTTATATCGAAGACTGAAGCAGCCTGTGTGTGTGTGTGTGTGTGTGTGTGTTTATGTATGTGTGAGAGAGAGACTAGGAAAGAGACTAGGGCAGAAACACAGAGAGCAAGAGAGAGAGAAGTGGTGTAGTTTCCCTAAAGCTTTAGACTAATAAAACCGAGCATATTGCCATATAGGCACAATTCACCCAAATGATTGCAAAAAGTGTGGATTTAGCAATATACTGATCAGGGTAGCTTGTTAGATTACCAACCAATCAAAAGAATGGATGTTTGCATGCCTGGCCAAAATTTAAGCTGCATAAGATGTGAAATAATAATTAAACAATAAATAGTATAATGTTACACTGGAATAAAATAATACAATTCACTGACAAAGGATATAAACCTGCAAAACTAAAACCGTCTATAACAAAAACGAGATACTTCCTGCACCTCAAATCAAAATATCTTACTATATTAAAGATTTATTTTAACTTTTCTTACTTTAGTGCACTATTTAGTAACACATTCCAGTGCTTTTTCTTACTAAGGTCTTGAGTTTTTAACAATGGAACCTAATATTCTATCAGGGTATTTCCACTTCCACTATTTCCACTAGCTACAAAACGTGTACGTAACGTAAAGCCAGTATTTTACTACGGTTCTATAACCATACAGGTAGCTATAAATAGTGTTTTAAACCTATAAAGATTAGGCTTACCAGGATGGGCTACAGTAAAGCAGAGGCGTCTAACGGCCATAAACAAAGAGTCGATTTCCTTAATAGGTTCTATTATTAGAACAGGTGAGCAGGACTATACAATACATGGATTAGCATCTGACATAATCGGGTGTAACCAGTATGTCTACATACTTACACAGCAACCTCAGTAAGATTCATTAAATGTTAAACCTGATTGAAACTTGAAACAGTTTCACTGAAACAGAAAAGAAAAACAGCATTTACATATAATGTTCTAATCATTTAATTTTAATAACATGATGCATTAAAATAAAATAAGAAATATTCGCATGTATGTATAGCTTTCTAACCTTTTGTAACCATTGTATGTATAATACAGCCAAACTAATATTCAGCAATGTCAATAGCAATAACACGGCTACCGTTTTCGTCCTTACCAGGTGGCTGAGACTTCTGAAGAAAGAGTTGGTCAGCATAAGTTTCCATCTCTCCTCTATCTCTTCAGGGATGGGCTCATAAACATAATAAGCAGTAAAGGAGCCGAGAGCGACGAGTAAAAAGATGCCTCTCAACCTCATTTTACAAGGTGCGTCCCCAGCAAAGGATTGCAAGGTGCAGAAAGAAACAGGGTGTCAGCTGCGCTTGTTAACAAGTCACTGCGGTGCGCGGCAAAGCTTAATCTGGGTATTAATTTTGGATCCAGGCCAGCTAAATATGACAGCACGTGTTTGATGTCATTTGATGGTTATCAGCGTGCATGATCGGAACTTTTCGCCGCGGCTATCGCTGCCCGTGCGCGTTTCGTAATGCATCTCAGTGTCTCGGATGGAGCAGTGGATTTAATGAATGTGTCAGTGATACAGGAGCGCGCACCCCCAACTGCTCACGAGGCAGGACCGTCCCACCTTGGCTCGCACCACAAATTCCTCTCTGGTGCTTCCCGAGCGCACGACGCACCAAAACACACAGGCTTCAGCGCAAGGAGCTCCCACTCCCAAACATTCTGCCAAGATACAATTGATGCGCAAAAATAGAGGCACAAGGATCAAACTTTGTAGAGGTTTTCAATCGTGTTTCAACTGAGTAGTAACGCCTACAAAATTAACTCCAGTAATCCTACATTTTAAAGAAGGTTACTGTAATAGGCAGCTTCTATAAATATACTATTACTACGCTGTAGTAATACCAAAGCAGATAAGGAATACCATACGATGTCCTTATAGGAATATAATAGTGTTACCATTAAGTATGATAAGGTTTCTATCACTATTGAAAACGGCGGGTATACTATAAGTCTCTATAGGAATATCACAGGAATATTCTAGTGGTTTCTCCTTAGGGAAAGTCGCTCTCCAGATTCGCAGCTGAAGCACAACAGTGTTGCCAGCAGTGCGCTCTATGTTATGAGCTATCCGTCGGCACTTTGCACCTCTGTTGCACCTAATCGGAGGTAGTCCGCCTGTAACTCCTGTATTTGTATTTCCTCGGCTATATATATCCAAGTCGCTTTAGGAATGGAAGAACCTTTGGAGAAGCCCTCGGTATCAGTATGGCGACGCATAATCTTGCTGCCGCTGCAGAAGGAAGAGACTCAGCAGAGCAGCTAAACAGTTATGGTTGTGAGGCAGCCTAAGCTAATTATATTATCGGTGGCAGTGTCGTTTCGTCATGCAGGGTTGGCTGACAGGCCAATGTGACTCTCTCGTGCTCTCACGTTTGAGAAGGAGCCCTGCACGAGAAAGCAATTAAGTCTTGCAGAAGTTTGAGCTGTAAGAGCAAATTAATTGTTCATTGTTCTCCTAGCTTATATCTTAACTTTGATAAGGGGGTGAGTTCAATGGTCCCAGTTTCAGCACATGTCCACGTCTCCAAAAGATACAATAATTTGCACTCCAGGTTAGGACCCAAATTACCTCCTTGTGGAAAACCCTAGCAACAGTTACATATGCAGTAGTGTATTATTTGAATCAAGTATTATGTCTGGCACAGGGGCAGCTTAGAACAGTCATTACTGACAAACCCATACATCATTATCAGAGTTCACAAAAGCTTCTGAGAATACACAACTAAGCATATTCTCATGATGGGGTGATGATAAGATCTTCCCTTGTGATGGTGACTGCCTCATTCCAAACTTTCCCTAAGAGCCTTTGCATATTTAGGGTTCAAATTGCCGTGAAGTGGAATGAGCTAAAACCATGAAACTTGGCCCAATAACTGGAAATGATGTGCAAATGCTTCCCAAGAAACATGAGCCCAATCGGCCAGATGGTGGCGCTGTAATTAAGGCCCATTTTGGAAAGGCCACGCCCCTCACACCGTGACTCCGATTGACTTGAAATTTGACACACAAGTCCAGCTCAATGTGCTCTACAAAAAAACCTCAAGAAACACTCAAGTCCGCCTGACTAGATTTTCCGCCATTTTGAATTTTTTGAAAAAGACATTTTTGACATCTCCTCCTAAACCGTAGGTCAGATTGCTACCAAATTTTCTGTGGACCATTATTGGACCAAGCTTATCAAAAATTGTATAAAGCTTGTTGATATCTTATTTAGTTTTCAAGATATTGACCAATGAACTTCAAAAGGTCGTGGCTTAGCACATAATTAGACCAAAGTCAACAATTGTTGAGCCAATCATCACAAAACTTGCAGGATATGTCCACATAAGTACATGAAACATACTCTGAAAGTTTAATTCAAATAGACCACTAGGGGGCGTGGTATAACACAAATCTTTTATGGGCTTACAGTATAGTATTTTTCTGTGGCTTTTATTTTTAAACTGGGCTTTGTTTGAGAATGGAAGCCTCTGTCCTAGTGGCCTTGCTTACTTAAACATACAGTTAACTGCATATATTTGTTTGTGGAATGTATCTTCTTCTGTCACACTCCATGCAGTTTGCAGTAACAAAAGGGTTTGAACCCACAAATTGCCGCTTGCGGCTATATTCTCTGGTTTGAAAGTGAGTTGGTCTTTTTAGAGTGGTTGTTTGGTTGTTTAAAGATAGGTCGTTTTGTACATTTCAATTCCCAGAGACCTGAACCATGCGCCTCCACGTGACTGCGTTGCCCCCCTTGTCACAATCTTTTCCAACTTCACTGAGTCGAGTTGGAAGCTGTAATTGGCCAGTGTTTAGGAGCAGGCAAGTGTCTCCTTCCATTAGGCATCAAACTTTGCTAAGGCATGGAGGGGGCAGGAGGATGTGAGGTGAGCATGGCATGGTGAAAGCCTCTGTGAGACTGATCAGTGCTGAGCAGTGGAATATTAAATCACTCCTCGGAATATCAAATCACACCTCGGACACTTTGGGATTCCCTGCCTCTTTGATCCCCTCCAACCATCCAACCAGCTCCTCTGTAAATGAGGGAGACCACCTTAATTGGTTACTTTCATGGATCTTGTCAGTAGGAGGGCCCGTCTGAGGGTGCAGTGGCGGGGCTTCATGTAGCACCATGCCGTGCCATGCTATGCCACGTGGCCACCAGAACAACGTGCTGTGTGAGGGGGTTGCTCAGGCAGATGTAAAAATGTCTGAAGAAATTCTTTATGATTCCAACAAGGAGTTTGAGTACCTGGGGGTGAGTGTGTGCTGAAGCATAAAAATGTTCGAAAGTGCGGAAGTGTGTTTGTACGTGCGCGTGTGTGTGTGTAAATGTGTGTGTGCACATACACATAATTTCATTCCTTTGTGCGCGTGCATGCTTAAATTTAACACAACCTGAGAGGCACATAAAATTCTTATTAAGGAATTCATTGCAGACCTCCACTCCCAGTAGTGATGAGTAGGAGCAGCAAACTTTGGAAAGATTTAACTGGCAGAGTCGTCCACTGAGACGCTGGGTGGGCTGCATGACAGGAGACAACTGAAGGCACTCAGTTCTGAGCTCAGGTTAAGCTGAGCAGAACAAACGTTTTCTGTTCAGCACCTTGAGATGGTGGATGATATCGTGATATGATAATCTAAAGGTATGACATGTATACGGGGATATACATTACTTCTCCACCTTTTAAACTATTTTTACACTTCTTATCACATTGTTTTGCACACACACACACACATACACACATAGACACGTTGACTTGAATCCCACTGTTTTCCCCATAACCCTTATGCAAGCTGCTAGGGCTGGCTTCATGCCTGTGTGGTGGGAGCTGGGGAAGAAAATGAATCTCTCTCTCTCTCTCTCTCTCTCTCTCTCTCTGTGTGTGTGTGTGTGTGTGTGTGCAAAACTCCCTGAACTGATTATCATATCTGCAGAAGAAAATAATGAGCCATACATACAAATACACACACATATGCACGCGCGCAAACACACACACACACACACACACATGCACAAACCACAATTGTTTTAAAATGAATACATATCAATGACAATACATTATCAGTTTGAAGCCACTTGCTGCACACGGTTGATGCTAACTAAAATGTGTGTTGTAATTAGCTTAGATGGTGTCCTCTGTCACTTCTTTCATCATGCATGAAAAAGTAAATCAAAGGGCTTCACAGGTTGATGCTAGTAAACCATGAATCTGATGTTCTGGTAATCATTCTTCGTAAAGAGCTACAAGCACTGATCACGTGAGTTCATGGTACCAGTCTTAAATATCTCTTAATATAATATATCTATGTTTACACAGTATGTTCATGTACCAAACCAATTCTACAAAAATACAAGCACATTTTCTGCTTTTGACTCAGATTGCAATTCTGAATCACACTTTGCACAACACTACAAACAACTTCAAATCGAAACAATCCAATGTTAGGTGAATTCTGCTTCACAATGAGAGGAAGGACCTGATATTGAAGGATCAAAAAACAACGTCATTATGAACGCTTGGCCTACTTACGAAAATCTCTTGTATTCATTCAAAATGCTGAACTGAAATTACCAATTGGCCACTTACAGGTACAACACGTAATTGTTAAATTGTTCAAATTGTTTTGGTTGACCATGTGGTCCACCATGGTTTGATAAGGAGAGAGGCTGGGCAGAGAGGACAGCCCAACCTGAGTCACTTCACTGTAGCCTCCACTGTCCGTACGTTCTAAATGACAATAGTAAGTAAGCTACTCTCTACACTACACTACGTTTTACTGTAGTACTACATGTACATACAGTATTCAGTGATTACTTTGCAAGTGGACCACAATACTGTAAACAGCAAGTATGTTCTATGTATCATGTACAAAATGAGGAGGTTTGGTATTCCTATTTTGTCAATAGAAATGTATCTTTTACCAGATAGTATTATTTTTGTTACTGTGAACAGAGATTATAAAGTAAAGGGAGGACAAGGGGGCTACTTTCTAAACACCTACAAGGTCATTGTACTCGTTAGTCTGAACAATCTGTTCTGTGAGAGAGCTCTTCTGATCAGGAGCATGGGCGATGGACTTTCCTCTGTCTCTTCACGAGACAGGCCTTGCATTGTTATCTAAACACAATCCATACAGTCATATTGGAACACAATGAAGCGTGCATCCAGGACCTGAGTCACATGAGGCACTTAAACAGTTCATCATGTCATACTAACAAGAATCATCATAAAGGATAGAAATACAATAGAATCACGACATACAATAAATTCTTCCACATACTGTATTTACACTATTTTCCTGTGCAGAAATGAAAGACTACCAGGTCATGGCGGTAGTCCCCTTTTCACACCTGGACAGTAGACTTTTGTGAACATGGCACCGGCAGACAATGCCATTAGAATGATGGAAATCCAAAGTTGAATCATTGCAGACCATACCATGTTCCACAATATTGAAAGGGTAAGTTTATCGACACTAACTGGACCGCATGCTGTAGTGAAACCGCATCAAGATGAAACAAAGGGTGCCATTTAAAAATAACTCTGAAAGGATTAAAGTACTATGCAATTAAAACATGCTGGTAAGAACTATACAGTCCCACAATTACAGTAATTGCACCCTATCAGCACTATAAAGATACATTACTGTGTTGTAATCCAATATGCTGTACTTTATTGACTGCTCTAGATGTATTTCTGATATTGTCGTGTTTAGAGCAAGATGCAGCTGCTATCACACAGTACATCTGTGTTGATGATGTGGGTTTCAACCTGGCAAAAATTCAAAAACTTCAGTATTTTAGTATCTATTTTTATGTTGATATCAGTTTTGTCAACCAATATAATGATACTGTACCTGTGTCCAGCAGCAGGTAACACAATGAACAGATATACTGGATATATACAGTATCTGTGATGAAGAACAAGACTAAAATGCATAAAGTCTGATTGAAACAGCAGACCTAATTTTCCCTGATTTTCTTCTCTACCATATTATGTAAGCTAGAATGAGACAGAATATTAAATGCTTCTTACCCATGTAATCTATTCAACTAAAACACCATAATACAGGTATTAACTTGTCATGCATGGTATTTATTTTGTGCTGTGTTGTTGGAACAGGGTATGCAGCCTGGCGTGTCCACCCGGTGGCGTGGTTTGATTTCAGGCTGTAGGCCAAGGACATTGCCACAACCTGTCAGTTTATAATTATGATCCTGGCAGGGTACCTGTCCTGTTTGGCCTTCCTCCTACCCAAATGCTGTACAATGGTGCATGTCACTGTACTGTATATTTCCCTTTTTCTTCCTGTCTTTCAATCTTTCTGTTTTTCTGTCTTTCTGGCTGGTAGACCCTCCATCTGTTTCTCAAGTGAAATTCTCATGTGAGGACTATCAAATTGACTATCAGCCGAAACTCTCCCATGCAGTCTTGAAACAGCTGCAGTTGTTAATCCTGGAAAAAGCACATAGTTAATGGGATACTGAATCCAGAGGTGATTCAGTTGGTTTTTTTTTAAGTGCAGCGCCTTCATGCTATGGCAGAGAAAATTGCTTGTAAGACCCACATCAGCCTTTGCCAACTTTTCCTCCCTGTAAGCAATACCAGGATTTAGCCAACCATTGAACCAAAAGGGCGTGGATTGTGCAAGTGTCAGAGACATCTGTTCATCCCAAACAGTGTCCAGTTACGGCCCCTGGGGGCCCATGATTTCATTACTACATGGCTGTGGGATGAGCGGCCTTTTCTCTGAACCGGTATTCCAATGAAGATTAGTCAGCGAGAGAAGTGTTTGTGTCATTTACTTAAGTGGGATTGAGTTTAACATGTGGCAAAGGAGTGGAACAAGAGATTTAATTAGCTAGTGACCTTTACAGTGCTGGATCCAAATGAATAAAGCATTGTAAGATACAGTGAGGTGCTGTTTCAGATGAGAGTGCAGTCTGTTAATGGGTAGTAGTGAAATACTGCTGATTCAATACCCAGGTAAATTTGTTTTTCAACCCAATATCTGTACTGAATACATCTGCTGTTGCAGTCCCCTTGTGGGGGGATTTTATGAATTGATATCTAATTATCAAGTCCTTCAACTGCCAACAGGTTGAATTCAGATTTTTGCTCATTTCAATCACCTATGTGGGAATCTTTACGGGCAATACTCTCAACTGTAAGCCAAATGAGGCATATTAACACTTTGCTTCTCATTAATGAGAAGTAAAATAAGATTTTTAGTTTTTAATAATAATTTTATATAATAAAGTTGATTGAATAGAGTAGTAACAGAGTAGCAATAGAGTAGATTTGACCTTTCAGCTCTAATAATCACAAATGCTTTATTTTCTTTCTGACTTACAACTGAAAAAAGAATTAATTAAAATTAAAATGGCTGTTCTAGTATCAAGGCATCAAGAATTGAATGTCTCACACTTTATTTTTCATGTAGTTTGAGCATTTCAATATTAAGATCAATGTATGTCAGTTTAATGTACATATGAAGACATACAGTTTATTTTACACAGCGAAGGAATAGCTTTCATCACCTTCAGAATATTCTTCCTCTCGTGAAGAGTGACCAAAGCAGCAGTTAGGATCCTGTGATGTGTTATTTCCACACAGTGCTTCAAGGTCATGAGACTGGCTGTAGGAAACAGCAGTAGATAAGCTCTTTATCATTAGTCCCATAGTACGACATTTCTGTCAAAAGGAATGTTGGCCTCTCACCCCATTCCACATCCAAGTTACCACAAGACACAAGTAGTATAAGTATAACAGCATGGGTAGCCAGTATTAAAGAGGCAGGTATTTGCAGTGTTACACACTGACATAACAAGACAAAAACAAGTTAATTCACGTAAACCAGGAGTGGTGAAAGGTAATCGACCACAAAAGGCCGTTGGCAGGCCATGACCAAACATAAAATTCCAGATTCCATGGGCAGAGATAACAATCTCTCTTATATTTTGATCCTTCAGCCAACATACTTTAGATAGTCTTTAGTCAGGGCAGGTAGTTTTCTTATGATTGCTTTGACTCATGTTGTACAACAGTTTCATTGTACAAAATTCCTAATGCTAAATTCTAAGTTCCCATAACTTTATTGTAATCACTGAAGTATGTATGAACATACACAGTAATGCTGTATCATACAAGATACATTCAAAATGTGCAACAAATAATTTACAGTATACAGTGACCATTTCTATAGCAGCACAAGGTGTTAAGGTGTACACAAACAGCAACAATAACATAGTGACAGTTACCCAAATAAACCAAAAATAGAATAGTAAATAGTAACCAAAATGCTCTTCCTTTAGTTCAGTTTCATTTAGTGGTGGAGTGATTGCGCAATTATGTTGCAGTGCTACTAACTTGGGCAATATTGTCGAAAACAACAAGACACGATTGAAAATACATGCTTAATTGATTTAGTGAACTGCATGTGTAGCAATAAGCGCATGAACAAACATTTGAACACTGCACTATCTGCAATATGAATTGGGTGTATTCTGAGAACAGAGCTTGTGATTTAGAAATGTGCAGTTTGTATCTTAGCACAGCATTTTGCTTTTTAGGCACTTCTGCAAATCAGTTTGACTCTTTGTGTTAAGAGTTTTGCACATTGAAATTCTCATGAAGTCAAAGTATTCATAAAAAACTGTCAAACACATTCAATTGTTGTCTTTGCTTCACCAGCAGATGGTGCTATGACCCAAGCCAATTGCTACAAGACCTCCACTCGACAATATACTGTATGCATGTAGCATGATTCTTATCCATACCTGTATATCTACCTCCCTCTTCTGGTCGACATGTGTCTTCAGTAGGAATCCATACTCTAAGAGCAATGGGGTTCAGGGACATAAACTTTTTTTCCCCCCAATACACAGGACATGATGTAGATATCTCTTGTGCCGTAGACCGGTGAGTGCATACGTAGCCTGAGGGATTAAAACCAAGGCAGACAAATTGCTAAAAAACAAGGCACCCAAGGATGTTAAGGCCTAAGCAGTGAATGGTTGCCTGGGCCTGTTCCAAATATCCACATTACATCTGTTAAGCTAAGCTAATGTCCTGGCTGATCCTGCTGGCTTGACTGGCAGCTTTGCAGTGGATGCCAGGGTCCGCTCAGCTGTCCAGCCATCCGCATTGCATTTGCAAAAAATAGACTTCCTATTTACTACATATCCTATCCTACTTTAGTTTGCACCCCAAACCATGGCCCTCCTCCTCAATCCAAAGCCACTTTCTAATGAGTGCAATAAGTTGTTCCTTGAATGGTTGTACAAGTTGGATGTTCAAATTATAGATAGCAATTGATATAGCATTTGATAGTGTGATGTCAAGGCTATTGACATGTCTGAAAAACAGTAGAGACTGACCCATAACTGCCTCCCCATCACGCACAGGCGTACTCTAAAGAAGGGAATGACCAGCCCGGTGTTTGATACAGTATCATCTCTATCATGGACTTAGACAATGGCCAATTCAGCTGCTGTATTCACAACAACATATTTCAAAGAATGGTGGCTTGTGGACTGCCTGAGCCCCAATAAATGAATGCTCGCATCAAGGCTATATTCAGCTGGAGGGTAAAACATTCTCGACTGTTAAATGGTATCCACGAGGATGCAGTTCCCCTTGAATCAGCCAAACAAATATGAAATGAGGGGCAAAGCCAGTGAAATACCGAAATGAGTATTTCTAATAGAGGATAATGGACCTCTCAGACCCCATCCAGAGACATAGCAATGATGATGCAGAATGGCATCATTGACTGAAAAGTCAGATCACATTCTTCCTTAATGTCTGGAAAATGTTTGTTTTTCTTTCTTTGTACTGATTTACTTTTCCAGGATTTTAACTCATTATGTTATTACCCTGAGACTTTTCGTTATTGCTGTATTTTGTTGTCGAATGGCAATACATTTTCTGTGAAATCTTAACTCAAAATATTTTTTTCAGGACTAACCTGGGTTCATTGTATTTTTGCAACACAAATTTGGGACAAAATAGACAACCTTTAATGATGACAACCATAAGTGCACATTTACAAAGGATGATGCACTTTATCAAATAATATGTCCCTCATTAGGTCACTTGTTAGTTTTGTGTAAGATATCATCAGACACCACTGGATGGCATTCAAAACCAAATTCAAATCGCCTCACCTCCGCTGTCGCACAGCGACTGAGACGGAGTTTCTTTCCCCAGGCCATCAGGACTGTGAACTCTGATCTCACCAGGGCCCCCTCCAAGTTCCACACACTGCCCCTCTTATGCACACACACACACACAGTCTCGCTAAGGTACACCTTTTTTTTTTTCAACCTTCGAGTTTTTTTCCTTCCATGTCCCTTCCCGGGCTCTGTAGCTTTATAACTGGAATTACTATCACCATTCACATTAGAAATTGTTGTTACAGCAGGATTTTATTTCATTTTTATAGCAACACGTGATGTCGGGCATTATCAGAAATTTTGAATAGATTCAACTTGCTATGGTAACAATATTGCCTTTTTTATCTCTCTCTTATATGAGGCCTCTATCTTTCTTCATGTTGTCTTCTGTCCAGACTGTATCAGTCATTCTATAGCTGTACATGTCCTCCCTCATCACCTCTTAGACATCCAGACCCCCTGGTCAGTACTGACTGTTACAATGACCCCTGGAGGTCAGTGTGGTTGCATGACCGATTGCTCTACTGACCTATAGAGGTGAAAGGTCAGACGTTTGTGTCTGAAATCAGCTCCGAACAGTGCGGCTTACATCCAGCTCATGGCTGATGTGTTGCCGTCATTTGGCACACATTCGCACACACACACACACACACACACACACATAAAGATCTCACAAATGAGTGTAGCAAATCAGAGGGTTGGGAGGTTATGTTATGGTAACAGTCAGTGGTAGACATGGCTGATGTGCTCAGCTTTACTGAGGCATTCATCCTTTTTAAATGATTTACCATGTAAATATATTGTTTCAGGTGAGGATTGTTTACAATAACTCACTAGGGTACGTT
>CABFOQ010052734.1:39325-62831 GCA_900660455.1 Gephyroberyx darwinii
CCAAGGATGGATGAGAGATGCGTAGACTGCAGAAGGGCATGTAAACAGACACGCACACACACACGCACGCACACACACACACACAGATCCACATCCACACAGGCACATCAGCACAAACTTTCTCACAACAGAGGAATAAGAATGTGTTCATTCTGACAGACAACAACTGTCAGGAGAGTGGTCACGTTTCTTGAAGACCCCAGAGGTGTCACAGCACGATCAAAACACATAGGAGTCTCTTGGTATTAAGAGTGGAAGGAGGTCAATACATGCCATGCAGATGAAGACAGATATCACAGTATATAGTGTATGGTTTTGATGGTACACAACTAATTTTACTCTCTGTAAGTTAAGCAGGATTTTATATCTAATATGAAATATAAATATGCATGTTGTTCCAAAATATTCCTAGTGACCCAAGTTAGTAACAAGAAGATGTTTAAGAGATTCTTTCAGAGACCTGTTTTTCTGTAGGTCTATAGGAGGATATTGGTGCGCATCAATATTTGTTTTTTTTTAGTACTGGAACTCACTCATAACCAAACCAGTGGGGCATTATATAGACCCACACACACCAACAAAAAACAACACATATGGTTCCGATTATAACATCTGAAGCCAAAGGAGAGTGGAGGCCAGAGCTTCTGACAAAAGGTCAGTGTCAGGTTGGAGTGGCAGCTTGGCCCAACGTTAGAGAGGCTCACCAATAACCAAAAAGTTATTGATCCGATCCATAAGAGGGGGGTGTATTCCAGTTCCAGTTCCAGTGAGCTGGCAACAGGGGGATGGCAAGTACACTGTCTGCCAACATTGCTAAAGAGTGCTGGGTGGTAATGCATTATAGTGACAAGTGACAAGTAGTAAAATGAATTACTATTTCAGTATCAGTAATAGTAATTACTCATACTCAGACAGCATCAGATGGGAGAGGATGTAATAAAACAAACAGTGTAACAAATTACTGCTCTCAGGGAGTTTTGACTAAAGAGTGATGGATTAGTTTTTTGACACCCAACCTAACCTAAACTGCTCCACAGCTCCTGCACTGCAGCTGATCTTACCCTCTGACATCTTTGAATACAGTATTGCAGGGTGCTACATGTGTGTATATCTAGGAGGGATATGCAAAAAGACCTTGTGTGAATTGCCAAATAAAGTAATATTAAAACGAATCTTAATCTTGGTACCTGGTGCATTAAAAGGCAATAACTGCTTTGAGAATCCTGTAAGAAACGTTTCACAGCAGCGCCAGGGTGAAAGTGTAGAGAAACAAGAACTCCACACCTCTGTGACTGACCCAGATACATTTTGAACCTCTGTAGCCTCTCACACAAGCAGTTGCTATGCTGTGTCATGACCTTGAAAGGGCAAAGGTCACATCAGACAGACCTGACAGCTGTTCACATGTGACTAATGTCACGTTGATCAGAGGAGTAGAGAGAAGGTTTCTTCAGTACTACTGGGAGTCTGTGAAACCTGAGACTGAACGTATTCAGAAGTTAAGGCACAGAGCTGGATTCCAGGAATCTTGTCCTCCAAAGCCTACACACACACACACACACACACACACAGTTTTCACTCATCTCATCTCAATTACAATAGCAAACAAGTCCCTACTTATAGAATATTTACTTCAATATATCATCCATTAATCTTGAATCTTGAAAATAAAACCACTGCAGAGAGAATCGGTTGTGTCCCAGGGTACGTTTTCTTGCCAATTGTGCAGGATTGACAGACGGGGGGACTCAACCAAAACAAAAGGAGGACTGGCTCACTTTGAAT
Organism: Gephyroberyx darwinii; assembly: GCA_900660455.1. Taxonomy (NCBI): domain Eukaryota; kingdom Metazoa; phylum Chordata; class Actinopteri; order Trachichthyiformes; family Trachichthyidae; genus Gephyroberyx; species Gephyroberyx darwinii. The sequence goes on from CABFOQ010052734.1 coordinate 41,111, forward strand.
GGCTCTATTTGTTTGTACACAAACAAATACACAAACAAGTCCTGATGCTGCCCACGGCACCTAGGTAGGTGTGCATCATCAACTGTTATCAAGTTACTACAGCCCTGGAATAACAGAACAGCCACATCATTCACCCAACGTAGTGTGAAGAATATCCACTCTGATATATTGCTACGCTCTGGTAGCTTGGCTGCATTGCCTAAACTTAATAAATTCCACACGTTACTCAAAATTGCTTTGCTAGCTCAATATAGTTGTAACTAAAGTAGCCGCTGGCAAAACAATATTTTTTGTCACTCACAAATCAGCAACTGCGGTTGCAAAGCTTAACACTCGAGAAAAAGAACTTGCATTATTCTAGTTTATTCAAGCATGTGGAAGAAAGTGATGAGTCATATTTCAACAGTAAAGCAGAGCATTACCACTAAGGGACTCATGAGTTTGCCAAAGTCATCAAATTTCTTCTTCGTTTCATATGGCTGATCTGCTGGGTCTTCCTATGGCACACTGAGTTCTACCAAGTAAACAGTCCAGTCAGTGGACCAGGTCTTAGGCTGGTGCTGACTACTACTAGGACTGCTGCTAGTCTATATCTGCTTGCATTTTCCAATCCCTCGGTTCCCCGACACTTAGGGCTCTCCAAACAGTTAAGGAATTAATTTCTGTTGTTCTTGTTTGCTGCTGCCAGGGACTTCAACTCAGTAATTCTTGCAGTGAAACCTGCTGCTGGAGTCAGCACACCTGGTAATAGATAAACACCCTGGATAAGCTTAATTTGCACCACACTTAAGATACGCTTTTGATCAATAACGCAAAAAGAGCCACAGAAACGGAGCACTCCACACTAAACCTAAACCATGTGCCAATAGGGTGGATATGTTTTAATTGCACAAAACTATCATGTTGTCTATACTGTGGATACTATGTTATCTCACTAGTTAATTACAACTACCCATGTGTCTGAACAGAAACATCAACAGACATAAAGGCTACTATTAACAAAACAAAAAATGTGCTGAAATATTAGGAGAGAAACCTCCACATGTAAGGAAGGACCTCGAGAGCGGTGTTGTCTCATGTAAGACGATATTTTTTCCAAACCACACTATTCCTGTCGTGCACCTCCCACAGAGCTGGGCCCCCAGGCTTAACCTAGCGGTGAGCGTGAAGAGATGAGGTCAGTGCTGTATGTGCCTACATTCCTCAGAGCCTACCAGCCAGTTGTGACATTTAACAACCGACCTGCCCCTCCACACCCCTGCTAGCCAACACAGAATGAAGAGAAAAGAAGAGAGGGATTCCTGTATATCAGTTTTCCCATAGTCAGCCAAAAACGTTCAGTGTGGGCCTGGCAAGATGGTGCTACCTGAGAGGGATGAATTGCATATACAGAATTAATGAATCTACTTACTTGTCACTCATGAAAACCCATCTTTTTTTTTCCTCCAGATCGTTTGAATTGTAGCTTGAAACATAATTCAGCTATGTTTGTAGTATTCCATCATCTGGAGTAAATCAGAGCCAAAGGGAAACAGATCCCTTGGCCAGAAAGATGCTGAGCCAGACTCAACTTTGTGATCAGCAGGATCAAACAGATCAAGCATTATTTACTACCCATGGGCGCGCATGCTCACACACATGCACAGACACACGTTCACCCACAACCTGTTTTGAGCTATGCTTTTCTCGTCTCCTGTCCCCCTCAGCCCTCTAAGCCTCTTATCACTGCAATTTGCCATCTCTAAGAAGAGGCTTAATTCTTCAGTTATAAGGACGATTTGGATGAAGACATAATTAGCGATACTTCCTGGAAGATGAACTCTGTTAGCAGATTAAATCCAGTTTCATTGGGGTTTAGGAATGGGCGTGATGCAATGCATAATTGAATTAAGCCTTGCTCGTATCAAGATCACCCTGGAGAAATGAAAATAGATGAACACCAACCCAAAAAATACATCCTGTGTATTATTTTCTAGAGTAAGTCAGTGAATCAAATGTGTGGCAGACAGCAGGCCTGGGAGACGCCTCCCCAATACAGGATTAATAGACACCTTTTCCCTCAGTTAGCCACCTCAGTAAGGCCTGGAGAAAACAGCCTAATGGCAGATCAGTGACCAGGGTCACTGATGGTGCAGCAGTAAAAAACGTGGACACATTTACAGGAATGTTTTCTCCACTGTGACTGCTGTATTAGCTAGAGCAAATCAATGGGCATTCATGGTCTCTGGGTGGAAAACATGGCATGTTGAAGCAATTCAAAAATGTGATTCAGTCAATGTTGAGCATGATGGATCTTTCACTGCCCCAATTAACCCATAGATGAGAGAGTCAGGGAAGAGAAGAGAAGAGAAGAGAAGAGAAGAGAAGAGAAGAGAAGAGAGGGGAAGAGAAGAGAAGAGAAGAGAAGAGAGGAGAAGAGAAGAGAAGAGAGGAGAGGAGAGGAGAGGAGAGGAGAAGAGAAGAGAAGAGAAGAGAAGAGGAGAAGAGAAGAGAAGATAATTGAAGTGTTGTTGAGGTGTTGTTGTCCACATGGGGTGTGTTGTCCAGATGTTGGAGATAAGTAAACAAGAACACCAGCAGAACATTCTGCCACCATCAAAGGTAATTGATGAAAGGGATTCCCATGAACCCTCACTCCGTGCAAATTACTGGTTACTTACCACAAACACAACCGTAATGTGTCCCTTATCCCTCTGTGGTTTGAATATGCTCGTAAGGATAGTATACATTAACTGTGTTCATGAAATCAGATCAGATGCTGTGTTCTCATCAAGGTCATCTGTCCACAGATGTTTATGTGTTTGTGTCCTCACCATTGACTGAATCACAATTTTGAATTGCTTCAACATGGCATGTTTTCTACCCAGAGACCATGAATGCTCATTGATTTGCTGTGTGCATGTGCATGAGTGTGTGCATGTGTGTGTGCATGTCTGTATCATGAGAGATGTGGTGAACCAGCTGCTTTGTTACAGGAAATAATAATTGTGCGGCAAACACACACATGGTAGGACTTTAAGTGTGTTGGAGCTGTGGTTTCATGGGTCCTGGACACAAGTGTTTACAAGTGATTGACTCACAGATTCTGACTAAGACAGTTCCTCTAAAACAACCACAAGAAGTCACACAACTTTCATAGCTGTGATTCATCAGTATAGAGGGACTCTTGGAATTCAGAAAAAACGGTTGTTTGTGGTTTCAAAGGGAACAAAAATAACAAAAAATAAAAACAAAAGAATTAAACGGTCGATTGGACAGAATTGAGCTGATTTGGATCACATTAGTCCTGGACCACTATGACTGGATGGTATTTCATGTGACACAGCTGGACAACAAATGCGACATTTTCCTAATTTACTCTTGTAGTATTTATTGTTATATTGTTGAGCAAATATCAAGCATAAATCGCCAGAAATGTATTTAAAAGCCATAGCTTAAGGGGAGCATGGGTGCAAAACAGTTTGGTGACTTATGTCTAACATATTTATCACATTGGACAAATAATAATATCTTGACAGTCATCGGTAATAACTCCACACATCCAGCCTATAAATAGGTTTCAAAGTTTTGGTGGCAAATTGAGTCTATGAATTTAGATGATGGGTCTTTGTTGGTGTTTTTTGTGAATTGACGTCCCTGACTGTTTCATTGTAGCAGTTAGGATACATCACAGACGCGTTTCACCAAGCATGGGGGCGGAGGAGACAAATTGAGCGCTCATGCCACAACTGCTCACACAGAAATCACTCCTGTCCCTGTGCGGACCTAACAGAGGAATTATTTCGTTGGATCCTTGAAAATAATGTGGACCTTTTTTTCCTTACATTGGTATTTTTATTTCTAGAAGTGGAGTAACTTTATTTTGCAGTTGCGGATATTGAAGTGCGGTGAGGGAATTCTGGATAATGAATGTATATTTCAGTCGTTATCTGCTTGTATTTTATTTATATAGGCACCATCCTTATCGTCTTTTAAAGAGATTCTCCCTCTGTTAGATGTAATTGTTTGACCTGACTAATGTGCTCTTTTGTTACCACCCTAACTGCATATTGCTCTTATCTCAGTTTTATCTCTCCCCATACTCTAGTTTTAAGGACTATAACAGAATACTGTCGTAATTTGCAGTTTATATAGGATAGATGTTGGATTATACTTTATCTGAATACTTTCATTCAACTTGTTGGTGTTTACTATCTATCTATCCATGTCTAATCTCTCTCTTCATTGCCTTTATCGTGTAGTATTGTGTGTAGTATTGTCATTCCCATTAAGAGTGACGCCGCAGCAATCTGTTCCTCTCTCTCCAGGAGGATTTCATTAATGGTAGAGGAGAAAGTATAGCCCCCCCTTGTCCGTGACTGAGAGTGCGGCTGAAGTCCCATACCCCTCCACAATGAGTGTGTGTGCCTGCAGCGCTTCATACCTGCGGCGGTGGCTGCTGAAGGCTGTGTTTGTCTTGGCCACCGTGCTGCCGGCGAGCAGCGGCTGCCCCAAATCATGCGCCTGCTATGTTCCCACCGAAGTGCATTGCACCTTCAGATACCTGACCGCAATACCTGACCAGATGCAGCCAGCTGTGGAACGAATTAACCTTGGGTGAGCTCTCGCTTCCCCCTTTCTTGCCACCTTTTCCACAGATTGGACAACATTTATCGGAGGCAGAGCTGAAACCATCTTATTGGTTGAGTCAAACATTAAGGGTGGAGCTAAATAACCAAAGTTTTGTCTGACCCAAATAAGTTGAAGTACACCGACCATCTTTGTAGTGTCATAACTTACAAAATGGTGAAAAGGCTGTGTTTCAGAATTTCCACAGAGAACACCAAGACCACGCAAAGCTCTTTTTGCTGTGAGGCCACCTTGCTGCAGCTAGCTAACCACGTTCTAGTTAGTTTAGCCTATAGCAATCTAAGTAAGCTAGTTAAATGGTGTACTGACCGCCCAAAATCATGAATGACATGGTCATGAGTGAATAAAAGTTACTGCCATTTATATTTGTATTTATATTTTTATACTTTACCATTACTCCACCAAAGAGATTATTTCTGTCTCCAGATCAGCTCTGCCTACGAAAAATATTTGTATAACTAAAAGTCAAATATGCATCTTTCTTTCTCCCACTTAGTGTTGTGGATGGCAACACACTGCTCAGTAACACATTATAGTATGGCATTACTTTTCTGAGTAACGACTAACGTTAGTATAACAAATCATAATGTAAAAAATAAAATTAAAAAATAATGTAACTAGTGCTGTAATGAATTACTGTTCCAAGCGAGTAATGATTAAAATAATACATTTCTCGAGTAACGAGTAACAAGCCCAACACTGATTTCCAATATGAAAAAATACTTTTTGTTCCATTGTCTATGAATTTCTATCAATAATTTACTGTTTCTGTCAACATTCTACCAGACAGACAAAAAGGAATTCTAGATGAAGTTTCTATTTTGCTTCTGTCTTTAGGTACAACAGTATAACCACCTTGAGAGAGAATGATCTTTCAGGACTTGAACACCTAGAGCTCTTGATGCTGCACAGCAACACCATCTATAGTATTCAAGACAGGGCCTTCCTAGACCTCAAGTCCCTACAGGTAAAAGCATGTTTTAGTTTGTCTTATAACAGATTAACTCAATGACAGATTTGACTCATAAGGATGTTCCTGACAAGGCTGCCTGCATCCAATGCTTAAATTCATGCTTAGTGCATGATCTCAAACAAACACAACAAATATTTCCATGTCATTATTAAATAAACAGTTGGGCTGTGTTGATCTCTGCTATATGTTAAGGGGGTACATTTATTACAAATAATAATATTAAAAAAAACATCTTGCACAATTTGTCTTTCCAACCACTTTGATTTATATTGTATTAAGCATCTTATCGAACAACTGATTTCTTCCCACATGGGATAACTTCAATATTCCCTTAACGCTGCTTATTTTACAATAATGTAATGTCAGTTCTCAATAATGTGCCTTAAATAAGTATATTTACGTCATAGTCTTAATTCAATAACACTGTTTCATTGCCAAATTTATCCAAGTTCTCAATGATGTTCTCACAGGTTCTGAAGTTGTCCTATAATAAAGTAAAAGAAATCAAGAAGGAGACATTCAAAGGCCTGGACGGCCTGCTGAGACTCCACATGGACCACAACAGCATTGAGTTCATCAGCCCAGATGCTTTCTATGGTCTTACCAATCTACAGTTGGTCCATCTGGAGGGCAACTACCTCCAGCAGCTCCACCCAGACACATTCATCACGCTGAGACACAGCCAGGTGTTCAAGGTGTCCTCAGTGAGAAACATCCACCTGTCAGACAATCTCCTCACCAGCCTGCCTGCAGATATCTTCACAGGCTGCTCCCAGTTAGAGAACCTCTTCCTCCATGGCAACCCCTGGTCGTGTGATTGCCGTATGAAGTGGTTCCCAGTGTGGGCACAGAGGAACACGGGTGAGCAAGAGAGAGTGTGTTTGCTTTGGAACAGTCTGGGAGCATTTAGGGAGTTGGACGTTAGTAACATGTTTACAAGGGAACTCCTTTCTCGCTATTCTAACAGCACCTGTGACCTAGCCATTAAAATGGCGCCGTGAAATATTTTCCCTTTGGTAAAGCAAAAATATCCCTTAATCAAAACCTTAAGTGGGCACTGATAGGCAGTTTTACTGATCATTTAGTGAATGGGTGGCTTAATCCAGACAGGGCAAGCCACATCTGGCGAAATCACTTCAAGCATTAACACATTAATAGTTTGTTCTACTCAGATTTTTGAACAGATAAAGTATTTTCTCCTATAAACTAATGGTGCATGGGATAGTATCCAACAAGAAAGGAATGTCAAGTCAAGTAAAGTTTAATTGTATATCCCTCAATCACAGTTACAGTCTCAAAGGGCTTCACAATGCCCACGTTATGAAACAATAAATGACAGCACATAACACCCCCAACCTTGGACCCTCGCAGAGGAGGAGGCCTACAGACAATACGACAGACAATGGAACAATGGTTATATATTTTATTTATGACTTTGCCAGTATAAAAGTCAACTCATATAAATTCTTACATTTCTGTAATATGTAATCATTTTTATGGTTCACAAGTTTTCTATATCAGCTTTTTACACTTTTTTATCAGCCTAATATTGGGCCTCATTCACAAATGTTTTCGTAAATTATTCATAAATTTGTCGTATTTGTGTCCGTATTAAAACACGAATGCGGGATTCATGAAACCTGCAAGAAACCTCGATTTGTTCGTAAAACAGGTGTATATTTGATGAATGCCAATCGTTGCTAATTGGATGTGTGTGTCTGTTGAAGCCGGTTTGCATAGGTAAACGCCCTGTTCAACGCCGTAAAAGGCTGCAGACTGAAGGGTCGTGTGCAAGTAAACCAGGGGAAAACAGGGAAAAGATGAACTTGGCGGAGTCACAAGAACTGATAAAAGTAAAGCATGGCAAGAAATTATTAACGCTGTCAATGCTGTTTCAGCAGAAACACACTGTTGCTGAGGTAAAAAAGAAGAAACAGTTTGACATGAAACTAGATCGCAAAAAAAGTATAAGGAGAAGTAGATACGTATTATCAGCCACAGGAGGACGTCAGCGCACTGAGCCGCTATCCGACATGGATCAGAGGATCAATGAATAATAGGAGAGACCTCACTGTCGGGTGTCAAGTCAGCATTGGAGTTGGACACAGATCCAGGCTGCATCTTCATCAGATGGTAGGACTATGTTATTGTATCTGTAAGGCGTCGAGTCCATGTGATCAACCCATTACAAGTTGGATAATCTTGTGTTGTTATGAATGAGGACAATTTGGCAAATACACCATTTCAGCCTAGTAGGTCTTTTTTTCCCACAAGGCCACTGAAATATCTTGTTGTTGTTGAGGTTTAGCACTACTGTAATGGATTTTTCATGAAGAATAAGCTGTTCTAAGAGCCTTCCCGCATGTTTCCAAACATACAAACACATTTCCGCATATTTCCAAGCACTCGTAGGATTTGATCGTACCAAACGGAAAAATTCAGATACAAACAAACAAAATGATGAATCCGACTATGTTAGAAGCGTTCGTCCTAACGTTTTACAATCAAATCTGATCGTACGCACATTTTGTGAATGAGGCCCATTGTGTGGACTGTACAAATGTTCTTTTCTGACATGCAACCATCTAAACACTACACCACATAATTGGAATATTTCCAGGTGTGCTGAAATGCAAGCGAGACAGGAAGTATGCCAGAGGCCAGCTGTGCCCTGTCTGTGAGAATCCTGCCCCTTACCACAGCAGATCAATCGCCCTTCTCCACACTGATGCCTTCATTTGCACCAAGCCCTGGATCCAGCCCCATCTAAAGCAGAAAAACATCAGCATGGATGAGGGAGACTTCACTCCTGTCTCCCCCAAGGACTTCATTGCCCCAATTGGCTCCATACAAATGAACCTGACTGACCAGTTTCATAATGATGCCAGCTTATCCTGCACTGTCCAGACACCCTCTGCCTTGGATAACCTGACAGTGACCTTGGAGGGAGAGGGGGAAAACAATGTTACTATGCTTACAGCCGGCATAGCTACCTCTCTAATCTGTAACATTGACTATGAACACATCCAGCAGCTGTGGCGCATTCTGGCCACCTACAGTGACTCTCCCATGAGACTGGAGAGGGGCCTCATGTTGGCCAGGAGCCCAGAGATGGTGTACAGGTACAGCCAGATCAGACCTGAGGAGGGACAGGATGAGATCCACACAGACATTGAGGCTGAGATTAAAGCTTCTCCTGCATGGCTGATGCAGGGGGAGGTTCATTTCCAGCTTGACCGGACTACCACCACTTTCTCTACTCTGCATATTAAGTATAGGTCTGTGGTCAACCTACGTCTGGAGAACACATCACCTAAGAGGGACCGCTACAGCTGGACCATGATCAAACGAAACAATGAGACCAAGACTGAGCACACTGTACTCACAGGTAGGAGCTAGAGATTAATGGTGAATAAACCAGCTGTTAGCTGATATGGCATCCACTCATCTAACCACAAATAATGCAAAACCACATCAATCCATATCTGCTCACCATTCAATGTCAAGATTGTGAATCTTTCACAACAACCTAGAAAACTAAAATGCCAATGTGCAGTTTCATAATAAAAAGTTGTTGACTGTGTTGAGGACACAAAACTACGGGGTGCCAAATGTTACCCTGTGAATTTCGTCTACGAAATCTAAAAACACCATGTTTGATTTCATGTGGCATGAAATCCATTTATCCATTTAGAGGTAATTCTGTATTAGAATTATAATAACACATACATTTCTATTCTATTCTATTCTATTATATTCTGTTCTATTCTTTTATATTATATTGTATTATATTATATATTATCATCATATCATAGGTGGTGTGGCACAATTAAACTGCCAGACCCTGGGTGAGCCTAAGCCTGCAGTGGAGTGGATATTACCAGATGGCAGTAAGGTCAGAGCCCCTTACTCCAGTGAGGACAGGAGGATCATAATCACAGCTGAAGGGAAGCTCACTGTACGAGGAGCAGATATGTCTGACACGGGACTGTACCGGTGCATTGCCACAAACTACCTGGACGCAGATATGCTCAGCTTCCGGGTGACGGTTCTGTCCCCTGATGTTGAAGAAGCAGAGGCCAATGGGGTTCAACTCTTTCAACCACTGGGTGAAAATCTGTTTTTGGACTGTGGCTCCACAGGCAGCCCTGAGGCTTCAGTCCAGTGGATACTACCTGACCACTCAGTGCTAGACAAGTCTCATGGGAACAGGAAGGTGTATAAGAATGGAACCCTGGGGATTCAGGGCCTCACAATGAAGGACCGAGGGTTTTACAGGTGCCTGGCTGCTAACCACCTGGGGGTTGACCTGCTGGTGTCTCAGGTGACAGTGACTGGAGAAGGCTCTGAGAAGACGATGATGGTTGTGGACAATGAGGCATCAGGGATGGGGATGGAGGTCAAGGTGGACCCCAACTTGGCAGAGAAGGTCTCCCTCAGTGAGATCCCCTCTTCCAGCCCTTCTGACAGAAATAGTCAAGAGTCCAGGACCATTACCTCCGACCGACCCTACCCCAGACTCAGGTCACAGGGCAGAGGTGGCTCTGGAGGTAGGCTCGGACAGAGGAGGAGGGGTCCAGTAAGCAACAGACGTGTCTGGAGCAATAGGAGAGTCTTTGATAAAGCACCCAGGAAAGTGGACCCACAGAAATTTGCTGAATTTATGAAAAAGGCCCAAGATGGGTCAAGAATAAAGATTGGCACTGAGAGAGAGAAAGTCAAATACGAAGACTCAGACACTGTTTTTTCTGGTGATGGTGAAAGAGGCTCTGGTGAGGATCATAATGAAGATCGACTCATCACTGTGCCAAGCATAGTCAAACCAACTACAGATAACCCACAAAAAAGTAGAACTACAATAACATTTGGCCAAGAGAACTATGAGACTAATCAGGCTGAAGCCATAACAACTACACAGAAAAGTCAGCGTAATGTTTTAACAAGAACAAGGAATAGTCAAGCCATTGCCATGGAAACCACAGAGAGACCAGACAGCAGTCAGATTAGTTTCACTCAGGTAACAGAAAACCAAGGTACCCTAAGAACAGAGTCATATACACAGTCATATACACAGTCAGATCCTACACCAATCAAATCCACATTCACACACAGTCCAGCGAGACAGAGTGAAAGTCAAAATGATGCAGTCACCTCATATGACATTATGTCAGACCATACTGTTGATGAGTCCAATGAGTTCTATGCCCTGGAAAGAACTACCAAACCTCCCTCAGACAGACGTCCAGTCACTCTCCACTTAACTGTGACAGAAACATCAGAAGAGACCCAGCTCCAATTCTCAGGAGAACCGCCTGCAGAACCAGAGACCTCCACCGGGGCAGTGCTTTCTTTTGTCACAGACCCCAATGTTACTCCAATGATGGATGGACCAGGCTCGGTGGAGCCAATTGTCCACACCTCCACTGACCCAGAAAGCCAGACCACCTTCACAGCCGTCACCACCACAGAGAGACAGCAAGACGAGATCACCTTCCACACCACCCAAAGGATCAAGTCCCCACGCCTGCCTGCTGGATCTACTATTATCTCCCACCAGCAGATCCATATCATCCCACCCAAGAAAGGCAGAGGAGGGGGCCGCAGGAGGACCTTCCAAGGACACAGAAGGATCATCAAACCCAACAGGATCACAGATATACACTCCTTCATCAGTAAATTCAAACAGTCCACAATGAAGAAGGAAGGGAATGCCACAGTGCCATATACTATTGAACTAACTACAGGTAGGCAGCCATGGTGTTTGTTTTACCTTTATCATTGGCTATTTTGATTGTGTTTAATGTGCCACTGTAAATGGTATTTTATATAATGTTTAATATCTATATATTTTAGATGATACTGTATATCTAAATCTATCTATCTATCTATCTATCTATCTATCTATCTACCGAGGAGCTGGAACTGTTGAGCATTGTTATTTTTTTCTCCCAGACAAGGACTGTGATAAGGATGAGAAGAAGACAGCAACCAGTGATCTGCGGCTTGTCACACCAACGTCTCCCACTGCACCTTTACACAGGACAGAGAAACCTGACTCTACACAACATACTGCAGCTACTACCACCAACTATTACATTACTTCAAAGGTCCCCTCTACCCATACCCAGTCTAAGCCAGAAGTGTCTAGTGGCTACATCACCTCTGCTGATGCCTCTGAGTTTGAGCCTACTTCTGAGGAACCAACAATCTCCACCACCACCACCACCACTGTCACCACCACCAAGGTTATCCGTGGGAGGATTCCATGGAACAGGCTGTTCGGTGGCAGAGGCAGGCAAAGAGCCAAGATACTGGACAGGCTACGGAAACCATCTACCACCACAGAACTCTCAACCACAGTTGAAACTATAAAAACGACCCCAACTAAAACCACTGCTGCTCCGCCCACAGTTGAATCTCTGGCTGAACCTGGAACTATGTCTCCATCCAGACACAGAGAGACCACAGAGAGTTCATCAGATGATGACTATGCAGATTTCTTCTCTGCTGCTTCTCAGCTTACAACGCCGTGGCCGAGCTCACACCGTCAAACAACTACCAGCCCATCCTACCACTCCAGGTCCTCCACTACTTCTGAAACACCACCAGAGTCCCAGACCATACCTTCCCCACCTACAGTCAAACCACCTTCAAAGACAAACCCTGATGAAGCCTTATCATCTGGGTCTGGGGGATATCCTGGCAATTGGTTTGTAATTAAACAGAGGCCTGGTGGAGCAGGAGGACGGCTGGGTCGGAATAGGAGGCCCTTTAGAGGTAGGAGACCCTTCAGGAAACCTACTACTAAAGCTCCTATCACCACAACAGAGGCTACAACTACTAAGGAAATAGCTATGAAGACAACCATGGAAACCACCATGGAGACCACCACACTACCTCAGCGGGCCATCTCAGTCTCAAAGCCCCTATACACTCCATCCAGGGAGGCAGACAGATCTGCTGTGACTGTCTCCACTGATCAGATCTCAGAGGAGGAGACAGACTCATATGAAGAAGATGTCTGGAGTGAGTCCACCTCTAGCAGTTCACCAGCCTATGCAACCAACAGACCTTGGACCACCTCAACCACATCTACAACCACATTTAGGCCAACTACCACAGAAAGGTCTTATACCACATCTCAGAGCAGAGTCCATAGCAACATTAGACCACCAAAAGAGAGAAACAGTGGTCTTACCACACAGACTCCAGTGATTAGGAGAATCAGACCTACTGTGCCCAGTAGTGGAGCCAAAGGCAGTTCAGGGAAAGGCCTCACCTTTGACACAAGGGCCATTCTCACAGCAGAACAAGGATACACCAACACCCCTGCCCCATACAACAACAAGGACATACACAATGCCATCACCAATGTCTATAATCATGTTATTGGCCATGAGGCTACAAGTGGCAATATTGTGGGCTTTGAGCCCTCCACCAAGGACATGCCAAGCAAGCCCAAGATTGTGGGTGGCAATGCAGCCAGCTTCACTGTATTGTCCAACTCCGACGCCTTCCTGCCATGTGAGGCTGTTGGAAACCCCCACCCAATCATCAGCTGGAAACGCTTCTCCTCCAGCACAGGTGAACAAAGATAATTTGTTTAAAATGGTATTTTGAGCATGTAACATAGTCAAAAATGTTTTTTAATGTGGTAGCCTGAAGGTAGCCTAAGAACCATGTCAAATTTGAATTCATTGTTCGATTCTCTAGTAATAGCTACACAAACATCAGCAATATTTAGAAATGCTAACGCTAAAGAAATGAATGTCACAGAGTCAACTGCAGTATGTTTCAGATTGCAATGTCTCTCCTTTCAGGAAGCACAATTACCATCAAGGGAAGGGTGGGCAAGTTTGAGGCATTCAACAATGGCACACTATCCATCCAGAATGCCAACATTAAGGACCGTGGCCAGTACGTATGTCTAGCTGAGAATGATCAGGGATCAGACAAACTGCTGGTCACCCTCTCTGTCGTGGCCTACCCCTCTCGGATCCTGGAGCCAAAAATGCAGGAGATAAAGTCCTATGCAGGGAAGACTGTGGAGATGAAATGTAAGTCAGAGGGTCGGCCCACACCTATGATATCCTGGATCCTGGCCAATCGGACCCAAGTTAGAGGTCATAACTCAGACAAGGGGAGGGTATCAGTGACTAGTGAGGGGACCCTGATCATTCAGCAGGTGTCTGTCTATGACAGAGGTCATTACAAATGCATCGCCAGTAACCCAGCTGGAGCCGATACTGCTACAGTCCGACTGCAGGTGGTGGCAGCTCCCCCAGGCATCCTGGAGGAGAAACGGCAGCAAGTGAGGGCTGGTGTAAGCCAGAGCTTGTGGCTACCCTGCACTGGCCAGGGTAACCCCCAGCCTACTATTCACTGGGTCATCTATGATGGGTCAGTGGTACAATCCACCAGGCCTGCTGGTGACCCCAGGGTGTCCGTGTATGAGAATGGAACCCTCCACCTTACTGATGTGACTCCAGCAGACAATGGGAAATATGAATGTATTGCTACCAGCTCTACGGGCTCAGAGCGAAGGGTTGTGACTCTGACAGTAGAGAAACGAGAGTCTGCACCTCAAATAGTGGAGACGTCCCAGCGCATAACAAAGCTGTCCTATGGGGACCAGCTGAAACTGAACTGTTCAGCCACAGGAGACCCCAAACCCAAGATTATTTGGAGACTGCCTTCTAAAGCTGTGGTGGACCAGTGGCACAGGTAAACATGCACTGTTCATTGGTAAAAAAAAAATGCACAGAAGCATAGAGAGTTGCATTTACAACAAACACTTCACACACAAGCACTTTACACACAGACATAATTTTGGATGGTCTCAGAAATATGTTAATTGACCCTTAAAATTTAAACATTTTAAAACACAGCTGTGATGCTCTTGCACTAGCAGACAGAGCTTATAGTTGTCTGTGGAGCGTTTTCTTCTTCAGTTCAGTTAATAAGCCTCCATTCATACACTGAACACCCAAAGTCCTAGACTTTGCAAATGTAACTAGAATTGGAAACAGACGTACTTCAACAATAAAGACGAGTCTTTAAATAACAGTTGAGCCCTTGAGCACATCTTGAGCACATCATGTGGAAAAATGTAACATCTGTGAGGATCATTGTATATCATTGTATATATATATATAGAAATATTTCTGTTTTCATTTTAAAGTCATGTTCTCAGGTTTCCATATTTCCTCATTTGTGGTTTCGTGTGTTGACCCTTTGGGTTATCCCCCTGAGGTATAGAATAATGGTGTCAGTGTTTTGATATGATGAGTAGACAGTTCCATGAGCTCCTTGACCATACTGATTCATGGCTCATTTAAATCTGGTTCAATCCAAATGAAAACATTAGTGATACAATGATTAAAATGGCTATAGAAAAGAAGCCAGTTCAAAATAACTTAGAAGCTAGCTGAAGCTTAGAGGTCAGAGGATTTTTTCTTTCTTTATTTTGGATTTTGTTTTCATGAAAATGCTATGCCAGGAGGGTATTGTACTATTTACACAGCCTGATGACATTGATATTTCAGTGAACATTATTCAGTGTATGTAAATTGTGATAAGCACGCTGGCATGAGACATGTGCAAGCCTAGATAAGAGATATAGAAACAATATTCTGACATTTTTAAAGGTCACTAGTACTACTATTAGTATTACTATTTTCTGTGGAGAGTGGAGTCAAATATGAGACAAAAATAACTGATACTAGAGTTATTTTCAGAAATAACAAACAAGCAAGAACAGGGATGTTGTCCAAGTAGTTGATATTTCAGTCAAAATACAGTCCCAAGCTAGTAGAGAAACATTAGAGTACCATAAGTACACTGGTTTCTAGATAGTGGGCTTCATATTTATATAAACAATTTGTTTGACATGTAACCTATCTCCATGCATCAACATGGAAAAAAGCTGATGTAAAAAATGGTTTGGTTTACTGCTCAGTTCATAAAATGATAGTCAGTTTCATTACTGGGTAAATAATTGTATTTATTTTTACTTTTCCTGGATTTCCTGTCCCATTTAAACTATTTGAAGATTTGCTTGACAACCACATGTTTTCTTTTAAGCCCTTTATTATAAAACAGTAATATACAAGAAAGCATTCTTTACTGTGATTATTGGTATGACGGTGAAGCAGCTGGGTGCTAGACGCTGCCAATTACCATCAGCTTTTATAAATTGGCTATTAAGGCATGTGTAGTGTATAAAAGGTTTTCCTTTTATACAATTAAAGTATTATTAAAGTACTTGAGGAAAACTCATTACATCTTCTACACGTCAAGACATGACAGCTGCTGACTTTGTAGAATATTAAAATTAAAATAGAGAATATTCCTCAGTCCTTGTCCTACAGTAGATGTGGCTTATCTGTGCAAATTCCAACACATAAAAATCCTGCTATAATTTTCTGTGTACTTGATCAGGCTTTATTTTGTCCTCAACTCATGATAAATCATTTCTAATTTTCATGTCTTTCTCCAGGATGGGCAGCAGAATCCAGGTCTTAGATAATGGTACTCTTATCATTAACTCTGTGAATGATAAAGATGCCGGGGACTATCTCTGTGTAGCACGAAGCAAGATTGGTGATGACCTCCAACTCATGAGGGTCAGTGTGTCGCTGAAGCCAGCCAAGATAGAGCCTAAGGTCTACAGCAATAAGCAGGTGCCCTACGGTAATGACTTCAAGGTGGACTGTAAGGCCTCGGGTGCTCCACAGCCAGAGATTTCCTGGGGTCTACCAGACGGTACAGTGGTGAACAGCGCCCTGCAGTCTGACAGTAGCAGTGGAGGAGGACGTGTACGACGCTATACACTGTTTGACAATGGAACACTCTACCTCAACCAGGTATGCTGGAGTTACAGTATGTCCATCATCCTCATTGAATTAAAAAAAATTTTTTTAAAACTTTTACATCAATGTGATGTTTCTCCAGGTTGGCATGTCAGAGGAAGGGAACTACATCTGCTATGCTGAGAACCAGGTGGGCAAGGATGAGATGCATGTACATATCACTGTGGTGACCGCTGCCCCCAGGATACGACAACCTAGCCAGACCTATGCCAAGATGAAGCCTGGAGGGAATATCCGCTTTGACTGTGAAGCAGTTGGAGAGCCCAAACCAAAGATCCTGTGGATGCTGCCCACCAACGACATAATTGCAGCATCTAATGAGCGCTACTTAATGCACGTTAATGGATCTCTGGATATCAGGGATGTGAAGCTGATTGATGTTGGAGAGTATGTGTGTATGGCTCGCAACCCCGCTGGAGAAAACAGCAAAGTCTACAAGTTGGACATAGATGGAAATCCACCAGTGATCAATGGCTATCACCAGAACAGGACTGTAGTCAGAGACATGGCAGCTAAATACTCCAGGAAATTTATTGACTGTAAAGCTGAGGGAAATCCAGCTCCGACTATCACATGGATTATGCCTGATAACATCTTCCTGACAGCACCATACTTTGGCAGTAGGATTAACGTCCATCATAATGGGACGTTAGAGATCCGGAATGTGCGGCCAACTGACACAGCAGAGTTCATCTGCATGGCGAGGAATGACGGGGGAGAGGCAGTAATGGTGGTACAGCTGGAGGTGACCAGTATGCTACGACGGCCCATCTTCAAGAACCCCTTCAATGAGCGTATTGTGTCTCGTATGGGGAAGGCCACAGTTCTGAACTGCTCTGCCGATGGACACCCAGTGCCAGAGATGATCTGGACCTTGCCTAATGGGACTCGGTTTACTGGTGGGCCCGACCGTGGCTCCCGCCACCATCTAGGCAGCGATGGGACTTTTATCATCTACAACCCTAGCAAAGAAGATGCTGGGAAGTACCGCTGTGCTGCTAAGAATTCCATGGGCTACATAGAGAAACTAATTGTCTTGGAGGTTGGGCAGAAACCTTACATCCTGACAAGGCCTAGGGGCATCATACGCAGTGTCTCTGGAGACCCTCTCTTCCTTCACTGTCTGGCTGATGGGAGCCCCAAACCCAGCATCTATTGGACCGTCCCTGGTGGCCACACCCTCAACCAGCCTCAGGTGATCGGACGGTACCAGTTGCTGGAGAATGGGACTCTGGTTGTCCGGGGAACCACTCTCCATGACCGGGGAAACTACATCTGCAGGGCACGAAATGATGTCGGAGAGGCTATTGTCACAGTCCCTGTTATCATCATTGCCTACCCTCCCCGGATCACGACTGGGCCACCTCCCAATGTGAGGGCAATAACCGGTGCACCTATCCAGCTCAACTGTGCCGCCATCGGTATCCCAAAGCCAGAAATCACCTGGGAGCTACCTGATCATTCAGTTCTCTCTACAACAGGGCAGGGCCGGCCTTCAGGTAGCGAGCTGCTTCACCCTCAGGGTACACTTATCATCCAGAGATCCACAGCCTCAGACTCTGGCACATATAAATGCCTGGCCAAGAACCACCTGGGCACAGACTCAAAGGTCACATATGTATACGTGCTGTGAAAAAAAGACATAACTGAGGGATGGCAGTGATATTTCAGAATGTAAACTATTAACAGACATGTGGTCACTTCTGCAGTGTCTGTGATGTACAGTATACTCTTTCCCACATGTGGATTTGTGAGCATCGCAAATATTATAAGTGACAGAGCTGGGTTAACAAAATAAAGGGAGAGAAAGAAGAGAGGAGAAATAGACTTTCTAGGGAAAAAAAAGTTTTTTTTACCAGAAAGCCCAGCCTGCAAATAGAAAGGTCTTATTCTTATTGTAACATTGGATTTGGGGGTCTGGAAACCCATGGTGGAGAACCACCATGTGTTTAAAACCTGAGCAAGGGAGCAAGAGGGTCAATGCAGAGAGTTAAGGTGAAAGTGACGGCTTTTCACTAAGGCACTGCTGGCTGCAAAAGGGGATACCATTACAGCCCATAGAGAGGGAGAGAATAAAGAGTTACAGAGTGTGAAAGAAAAAAATCCCGGTGGGGTTTTGATTCCCTTCAGGCATTGGCCAAAAGTTTGTTTTCATGACATGTTTTGTCATTGAACAGCAGATGATGAGAGACAACAACTCTTTTGTATTACAATAATCACTAAAGAGCACATCATCAGCTTTCCATGTGGAAAAAATAGTTTCCCCCGAGAAATATGTAGAGGCTTGTTTTACACTGGAGAGACATCTGGATGCACAGTACAGTATTTTATTTTCATAACAGAATTACATCAGATTTTGTCATTTTAATGACAGTTAACAGAACAGTAATAAATCATTTTCCTTCTCGTCCATCCTGAGTACAGTAAGGAGGTCAAATAATTTACCAAAACACACTACTATTCTATTGTGTTGTACACAAGGATCTATGGTAATGTTATACATTATGTTATTCTGTAATAATACAGTATAAGTATATCTTTTGTAGTATCTACTTTATCAAAATATGTGTTGTTACCCCGGAAGGAAAATTGAGGAAAGAAAATCAAAGTAAAATGTGCTTCATATCTTAATGTTTAATGCTTTTATTGTACCAGTTGGAGCACCAATGACAAAAGTGACTGAATAAATCTATATTGAGTGGACAAAAAGATTCTTGTGTGAGGGGTATGATTTTTAAACACTCGTCAAGTATATCACTCTTGGGGTAAACAGAACTGACCCTGACTCACAGTTTTATGACGATTAGGTAAGTTATTATAGTGCTGTAGTATTGGAGGTCAGTAGGATCAGGAGTTTGCTGCTATGGCTTTCTGGCTGCATTAGGGGTCCTCTGCGCACACACAGTTTAAACTCTCCAGCTGTGAAAATAGCTCCTCGTCCAGCTCGTCGATGTGTGAGATCCATAGGGGAGCCTTTGATTTTGTTTGTGACTGTGTGCTGATTTTACTGCTTTCCCGCAGAGTGCAGGAGACATGGGAGAAAGTGGAGACATAAAAGGGAAAAGGAAATAGAAATGTAAAGTAGGCAGAAAGGTACAGGGGAAGTGGATGAAGTGATAGGGAAGAGGTGATGAGAAATACTGTTTTAGACTGTGAATCTGAGCAATAATTTTATTAAGTCTTCCTGTCTCCAAAATGATGTCTTGTGAAAAGAGAGAAACATATCACTTGCAAGACAAAACCTGCAACACAGAAAGGTGAATTAATGCTCTCTAAACACAGTTCTGTGACAAATGTCAAATGCATGACAAATGCAGATTCAAGTTCATTTTTCCTCCTAACAATCGTTTTTAAGAGTAGTCATTAAGACAAAGTCCATTTGCCTTAAGGACAACAACTGGGAACAATTTCACAGTAAATTGCAGCAATTGCAGAGCTCCTAAAATGATGCACATTTAAAATGGGGAGAAAAACTTCCCAGCTCCTGCTTGACCTCATCACTAATGATGTCACTTTTGCAGACCAGTGTGACCAGTGTCTAAATTCAATCAAACACTGTCTGAAAAAAAAAAACCTAAACCTAGGCCTACATCTATTTCACTCGTCTAATTTTCCATGGATAACTGCATGATTATTTCTGGTATATATTGGTAATGTTTTTAAAATAGCATGTCTCCCACACCCCAGAGAGAGTTGTTTATTGACTCATTGATAGAATAGCGCAACTTGTGGATGAAAGTGGACATTTTAATTATTGAATGCCAACGCTAGATATTTTGTAGAAACCAAGTAACATAATCAAGAAATCAGTAAAAATCTCGGTGAGGTCAATAATCATTGGTTGGTGCTGAAGTATGGGTCTTCCAACAAATCACAAAAAAGACATTTTTCCAAAGACAGGAGCCAGTTCTAAGCAGTGTGATATGTCCCAGGCAAGTATGGGGAAAGAGGGAATTCTCTTCCATAAACTTTGGAATGTGGGCTTCTTGCTCCGTGATTTGAGAGAAAACTGCTTGCATATGTGAGGACAATCAAACACAATTAAATGAAGTTAGTTAGGTGACGTCTTTAAGAAGTACTACATATTCTTTATGTGTGGTTCTTCAACGAATCATGCCAGGGCACTCCACGAATGGTGGAGAATTTGTTTATTTGTTCAGTTGTGGTTTTGAGGTTCATGTTTGGGGACTGGTGGAGTTTACCTTCCACTGACCTGGATATTTATGAGGATTCTAAACATGTGATTTTCCCATTTGCTTCTTTCCCCTTGAGTGTTGTAGAGGAAAGAGTTGAAGTCAAATAAGTACCCTTTTAAATATGGTTTTAAAACAAACCACTGAAAGGAGTTCTCTGTTGCCCTAAAGGTGTGTGTGTCTATATCTGTGTGTATGTCTGTATGTGTGTGTCTATGTGTATGGGAGAGTGCAGCAACTAAACTGGACTGTGGGATATTCCAATAAAAGACCAGCAATTTAGTTTAATGTGTTGTTACATTTTAAATGAGGTTAGTTGTCAATCTTTGCCAGTTCAAATACACAGTACCTCTAAACTAAATTTCTTGGTAAAGTTGTTAAAGTGAGACAGGTTGACGCAAGGAGTTACACTACTACCACCAGGTCATGAGGTGAATGAACTAAGTTTGTGTTTACATTAGATGAGGTTGATGAATAGGCCACTTCATTGCCACCTCTGAGAAAAACAGAACTAATCTGCACAGGATCAAACAACTTTTTGCTGAAAATACTGTTGTCATTATCCCATATACACCATCTCCAAGGGACGTAGCTCAGACATATGATGGGATTTTTTAACAATGGACCCTTTGTTCAACTAGTACCTTAACATCACAATATTGTCCATAATTGCATCCAGAAGCCTCATGCTGGGTTGGACCGGCTGTGCTCTTGTATGATCTTATGATGTTTATATTCTATTTTCCTCACTAATTGAATCTGCTGTAATGATCAACTGAACCATAGACAACCTCTTCAACTATCCTACGTCAAGTCCTCTTTTACTGTATATTTTGCTGCCTAATGTGTAGTAGAGTGCTACAGTATATATATATTACATTACATTACATTACATTACAAGCTAAGTTTGTACTTCAAAGATTAAATATATATATATATATATAGATAGATAGATAGATAGATAGATAGATAGATAGAAGGTAGACTGATTTAGACACACGCTTCCAGCCACGTGAGAGATATTGAAACTGTTGAAAAGAGAACGAGAGGGATGT
>CABFOQ010052734.1:68663-82662 GCA_900660455.1 Gephyroberyx darwinii
CTAGCGCTGCTGTGCTGGAGTGTGTGTGTGTGTGTGTGTGTGTGTGTGTGTGTGTGTGTGTGTGTGTGTGTGTGTGAACCCTCACAAAGCTCCTTGTGGTCCCACACCCAGTGAAGTATGTTTCACCCTCAGCTGTAGTAGGATGACAAAAGTAAACCTTTGCAATGCTATTTTATCATAAATGTGTAGTGATGTTTTTGCAGCCTGATGGGGCTCTGTGGTTCTACCCTCAGTAAAATCTATATATGATTTACATTGCTTTTCTGTTATATTAATCTTCTCTATCACCTCCATATATGCTGCTGTAGTTGTATCAGTGAGGGAAGCCATATGGAAGGCAGACCTACTGGAGCCAGTATGCCAGCAGCAGTAGCTATAGAAACCTTAGACTGTCAAAACAAACCATGGCCCACACGTTCAGCTGTGTGATTGGGAGCTGGTTTGACAGCCTGACAGAGGAAATGTATACACATAAACAACCATACACTAAGACAAAGACAGTTGCAAACAAACCCACACACAAACACATAGAAACACAAATGCATGGCCATGCACGTGTGTGTGCCTGTGTGCAAGAGAGAGAGCGTGCATGCACACATACACACACAAACTCACACACAGGGACCACCCTGAATGTTTTTTTCTTCATGTGGTAAGAAGTTCCTGCAGTCTCCCTCATGTCCTTCTACCTGTCACGATGATGGGATGATCAAGCCTTCAACCCTTGACAAGGGTCAGAGATCACACTTCAACCTCATCATGCCCTCGGATCACCCAATCTTGTCTCACCAGGGTTTCTCTCCATCACCTATGCCTCGACCACAGACACAGTGTTGTGATGAAAGTGATTACATCGCTTCAAGAAAGACCTGCAGGAATAAAAGCAGACCGGTCCTCAATCCAGCACATCCATCCATCCATCCCCATGTTTCTTTCATTCCCTGGCATGATCACAGGATCACATAAGCACAGCCCCTTCAAAGGCAACATAAAGAAAGACTGTTCTGCTCATAGCAGGGCTGCTGAAAGCAATAACCCAAGTGCAGAGAGAGACTGAAGTTTTTCTCCCTTCACTTTCCAGCTTCATTATCACGACAGGGTGAGTTGTTTACCTTGGCTCTGCTGGTAAGACGGTAGCTAGTACACTACGCCTACAGAGAGGAAATGTGGTGGGGGGGTTGAAGAGGTGCCGAGGGTTTTAAATGGAAATCCAGCTCTGGTGTTAAGTTCTTTTATTTCCTCTTCTCATTCCCCCCTTCCTGTCTGTCTGAGAGAGGCCTGACAAGGATTATTGTGTGTGAATACTGTGTACGTGTTTATGTGTCTGCGTCTGTGCAGGCGGTGCATCCATCCAGCTTTTGCACATTTTCTGAAACTGTATCACTGATGTGTACACTGTATACAGTGTACTGTATTAGCCAACCAAACAAATACAATACTGTGAGTACTGTATACATTTCAGAAAATGGAATAGATAAAATAGGACTACTGTCTAGTCTAGTAGGCTGCTTCCTGTCTTGGATTTCTGTCTGGCCGCAGGATCTCGTCCACATCATCGACAATGTTCTCACTGGCTAAGCAGTGGGGGAAATATCGTGTGGCAGGATGGATCCAGCCCTTGATGGATCCCTGGATGCTCTTCCTCTTCCTCCTCCCCCTCTCAGCTCTGATTTGTAATTGAACAATTTAGCAACTAGTGTTTGTGCCTGTGAGTCAGTGTGAGTTGAAGTCATTTCAGTTGAATAATGTGAAGTGATTTCCACGTGAACACGAGATTTTGGTTCTGAACAATGTTCCTTTCTGATGGAAAGTAGAAAATGTTTTGTGCAGAGTTTCAGGCTTTGGTTATTTTGTCTTAAGTTCCAGTGTTACTGTGTAAACAATTGAGAAAAACTGCATGTGTGTGACAAAATGCCTGTTTATCTGAAATTATGAATGTAAGAGAGATCTTCTGACAGACGTCTTGCACACCAAAAGAAATACATAACAACTTAAAAAAAAACAACTTGTTGATCACATGATCAGTTGTACCTAAGTTAGATCTGCGGTTAGACCCTAACAGACAGGAGGATCATCCGAGAGAAAGCTGGGAAGATAGATACACAGGTGAATGTATGGATAGACAGGCAGACAGACAAATGAACATACAGACAGACAGTGTTAAACTGTGAAAATGGCAAAACCAGATGTAGCTGTCTAGTGCCCTTAAAGAGAATGCATGCTTGATGTCCTGATCAGAGCCAGATGCTGAACCAGACAAAATACAGCTCTGTGAAACATGGTTGTGCCAATATGGAGGGCTGGGATGTCAACCTGTATGTGTATGAGTGCACCACCATAGAACACACAAACACACAAACATACAAACACACCCACCCACGCTCACACACACTCACACACACACACACACACATTTAGACAAGGACAAACACATAGGAAGTGAATGCTGCTGACTCAATCCTGCTTCAGACACAGGAAGCCATGTTGCCGTGACAACAGAAACCACTGATGAGGAAATAAGTAGAAACCAACATCTGCAGACACTGTTGGTCAATTCCCAATAACAAATATAAAATCTAAAACTATTGTCAAATTCCCACTAGGAAACACTCTGAATGAGTGGGGTTGCATTTATTTAACATTGTGATAAATGACCATGTTCTGTAGTGTTATTAAGAATGTACCACAGACATTAACATCTACTGCACTAACACAAATAAGAATCAAGTCAAGTCAAGTTTATTTGTATAGCCCTTACACAGCTAGTCTCAAACAAAATGGAACATGAACAAAATACTAAGAAAAAACAGAATAAGAACGCTTGGGTGAACATCCAGATCTGCCAGCAGCACCGAGTCAGTCACCATCATCATTGTCGTCATCACGGGAACGACATCCGGAGCAGGTACGTCATTGTGGACAGCAACTATTACCATAGGTGAGGAGGGAGGAAGAGTCTATGATCACAAAGGGCGGCGATGTTGCACAGCCGCAGTGAAAAGAGAGAGGAGACCCACCCATACACACAGCAGACGAACTCACTTACTCCCACTCACATGAACAGACAATGAACAGGTGCAAACAGACCTGGAAAACAGGACACACAATCTAAATTGCCTTAGGCAGGACTAGTGCTAATGAATTAGTCTAACCTTACTGTATGAAAAGACCGAGTGACTCACAGTAATTATGGAAACCAAAGGCTGACCAAATGATGGTGAGCATAAATAGGTTTTAAGCCTGGATCAGTGGTTACACTTATGAGGAACACCATTAAGAAATGAATAACAGATGTGTGTTTCCATGCATGCACTTATTGTGCTGCTTCAATGCCCACTATGCTGGACTGGACCAAAATAATACATCCATCTTTGAAACGATTGACACTTACACTTGCAAATTGATTGTTGACATGAAAGTAAGTAAAAAATTCTAATGTTGTTGGGGTAATTTGCCATCGTGATCCTTTACTGACTCCTTTACTGAAGTTACAACATTTTACAGGATGCAGCCTTCACTGAAATACTGAAATAAATACTAGGTATTTTCATTCTTTTTATAAAATAGATACCTGGCACTTTAAATCAATTCTCCACTGTTTTTTTATGATAGTGTCCAGGAGAGGACAAGGTCTCTGAGGAGAGATAATAGTTTGGGGAAGTTTCCTTTATGTGTTGTCTCCAAGAGAGAAGGGTCAAGTAGAAATAGAAACTTAAATAGAAACATTAACAACTATTTCCTATTTCACAACCAGAACTTTCACCATACTTTTCAACAATTTTCACAACCATAGCTTCCCTTAGAGACACTATGGTAGAAAACCTGACATCTCACAGGGTCTGGGAAGGCAGTGAGTTCAAATTCTGAATGGGGGCATGAGCAATGGGAAAGTATTATATCAGTGAATCATCTGCCAAACTACTTCATATTTTTCCACCATGAGAGGGAATGGAACAGAAGGCAATATTGCCAGGATGCTTCACAAGCTGTTGATTTTGAACAGAAGAGCATTGTAATGTTATGTCAAAACTGAAGTCTTGTTATGTCACATGCATGTTGATCCCAGTTGAAGTTGAATGTTGAAAATGCATAGTCATAAATTATAAATCATAGTATAGACTCCAAATTATGAGATCCTAACCATCTAATGTATTTTTATAAAGTTAAAAATAATTTAAGATGTGGATTGTTTCTGCATATTGCAAGCCATGTCTCAAATACAATTCCTAAAAACCGGTATGATATTGAATCATAATCTGAAATTAAAAACTATACCGTTAGGACCAATGAGAAACCAACATTAACACCCCATCAAAAGAGTTGATTAAATGTGCTAATCAGACTGGAAGAGGTCACACCTCGAGTCGAGTGAATACGTCAGACTATTGTTTTAATTTGTTGAGATATTTTGAAGCCAAAAATCTAAACTCTCTGAGGTGTAAATTGTTTTGAGAAGTTGTTTTGTTTTGAAAATGTGACTTAAAACGGCATGTGAAGAGGAGCCCCTACCTCAGGAGCTATTTTAATGTATCATGGAGCAGGTTTTTAAGCAACACATTAAGTAATTGCATTAAATGTGGAGATTTTCATGAGTTTATCCAGTAAGTTACATTTACAGATACATTAGTAAATGGCACTGAATGGCACACAGTGATGGCAATGAATATTACACAAATACACAAAAATGGGTACCAAATATCACAAACACTGAAAAAGGATGCCAAACATTCACCTGAAGTATGACATTTGATCAAAACAACTCTGACATATGATACACATATAAAAAATACTTATGGCATCTTTTAACATCCATAGAAACTTGTCTCTACTAAATGGCCCACTAGAAAGACCACTGTTTGTGCAACAAGAGCCCCTAAAATATGAAGCCTGTCTGTTAATCTGGGTCAACGGCAGACAACGTCCTCATGACGGGAAGCAAAAAGCAGAAGGAAAGTCTTTCTGTGACATATCACCAACATCAGGTCACACACCCGCACACACTGGTTTAAAGAATGGAAGTGTACAGTATTGTTTAGTTCTGTACAGCTCTGTATCAGACTTGATCAGATCAGACTTGCAAACAACGCACAGAATTCCATTGGGACTCTGCTGGGACTCTGTTGAAACTTAACAACACAGCAATTATCCTGGAAATGCACCAGGTCAGTTGAAGAACCTAACGATATTAATCAAATCATGCATGTGCCCAATATATGTACAAATTATAAAAGTCAAGTTTGGAATATTTTACTGTTTACTGTTCACTGTTTGATTTTGTGTATGCCTGCTGGCATGTCTGCTGTATCTAATTCTGTTGATGAATTATTCCTAAAAAGTCATATTCTACTGACCTTAAATTCAAGACTCAAGTTTGTTTTTTATTGAATAATTCTGCGAATATATGGAGAACAGCTTCCTCTTGTATTTTTTAGACAGGTCTCTCCATGGACAGAAACACAAGTTTCATCCTTTTTCCTGGCAATCATAACCACACCAACAGTAGTTGCTCCCGTGACAACGTTGTGAAGACAGTGGTTTTTCCCATTCTTTACTCCTTACTCTTCCTGTTTGGGCTGTTACTCAATGGCGTGGCTGTGTGGGTGTTTTTTCGTATCCCTTCAAAGTCTCACTTCATTATATACCTGAAGAATATCGTGGTGGCTGATGTCGTCATGACCCTCACATTCCCCTTCAAGGTTTGGTTAAACTTAAAGATAATATATAGCACAAATTTGAAATGAGTGTTTAACGATAAAATAATAATAAGCCCCAAATACTTTCTGTTTTTCTCTAGGTGTTGTCAGACTCCAACATGGCATCCATTGGACTGCGTATATTTGTATGTCGAGTCTCCTCGGTCCTCTTCTACCTCACCATGTATATCAGCATCCTCTTCTTTGGCCTTATCAGCATTGACCGCTGCAGAAAGACCCTCTTCCCCTTCAAATTAACCAATGCAACCAGGTTGGCTCGTCGGAAGCTCCTTTCTGGGGCCATCTGGGGATTTCTCCTGGCTCTTGCTGTGCCAAATATGGTCTTGACAAGTAAGACCCCCACCTCGCCATACTTCAAGTGCAGCGACCTGAAGACAGAAGCTGGGCTATATTGGCATGAGCTGGTAAATCATGTGTGTCAGGTTATCTTCTGGGCTAACCTGGTGACTGTGATAGTGTGTTATGCCCTAATCACCAAAGAGCTATATAGTTCCTATGCCCGCACTAAGACCCACCACACTGGAGCATCTGGGAGGGCAGCAAGTGGGAAGCCAGGCCAGGCAAAGGGGAAACACATAAATGCAAACGTGTTCCTAGTTATGGCAGTGTTCTTTGTGTGCTTTGTGCCATTTCACTTTGCCCGTGTGCCGTACACCATGAGCCAGACGAATGGGCGTCTCTTCGACTGTCAACTCAAACTCTTCTTCTTTCAGCTGAAGGAAACTACACTCTGGCTCTCATCCCTGAACTCCCTCCTGGACCCTCTCATCTACTTCTTCCTCTGTAAGTCCTTCAGGGCCACCCTGTTCAAGACCCTGCAGTTGCCTGCTGGTACCTGCAGCTGGCTTACAAGGAGATCGTCAGACACAAATACAAGCAGCACCCCTTTGGGAGATTCCTCTGTCTGTACGTAGAACAACTGATAAAGACTTCAATATGTGGTATCTGAATGTGAATCCCCTGCTATTGAAAATTGGCTGGAATGCAATTTCAGCCTTGAGACTGAACACTGGTGGACATGTGACTCACTGAGGTATTTTCAGTCATTTCATGTTGAACGAGACTGTAATCAGAACAAAGTGAACTGCAGCTTTTCCAACAGTATATTAATGTTGATGATTACCACAAGACATTACTGTCTTTAACACCCTACATCAAATTTGAAAGGATCATTTGTGGCAGAACTTCTCCATTTTTATTTCCACTAGATTAAATTGACAGTTGAACATGCAAAAATAATCCAGTTTGAGTGCAATGAGGTGTCATCCTTATAATGATTAGAATGATGATATAAAGCCATAAAAAAACATATTTCATAATACTGGTATGTTGTAAAACCCTAACCCTAAGAAAACCAATTCAGTCACATGCTCCAATTAGTAACAGTGAACTTGTGAGTTTATTTCCTTTTTTTTTTTATTTGTATTGTATCTGACCTTGTGTACAGGATGTGACAAACACTGTCAAAGAACCCCACCCTGCTCACAATGCTTCCCACACCCTTCTACACATACTCGTTTATTTTGTGATCTGTATTTCATTCTCATTTTCTTAATGTTTGTTACAGCTAACTTAATTCACTGATCAATTTGAAGTATTATTATCTAAATTTACTTAAATATCTAAGTAAATTAATCAAATATTAATAAATATTAACAAAAACCTATTCTTTTAAATAATGATATGACATTGATTATGAGAATATTTTCCACAAACATCTTTTGCAGAGTTTTCTCAACAACCTTTTAAGCAGGCATGTGATGCAAGTATAAACACATCAACTGGTCTGGGTACAGTGGCCCACCAACCTCAACCTCCTACCACGTTAGTCGCTTCTTCAAGCTCACCTGTCACAGGTTGATGTTGATGTCACTATCTTCTGGAAAGTGATGTCTGCATCTGTTCAGTTGCGTTGCTGACCATGATCCTGATACATACAATATATACAAAAAGGTCAAGGTCATCAACCAGTCTTACAGAAAGTCATGTAGTAACAATGATAAAGCATGTGTGTTAATAGTCCTGTTTGTTTTCTTGCCATGCTCTGTCCCTTGTTATGCCATAGACTCAACTTCGGCTTACACCAAAGGACAACTGTGAAAAAGATGTTTTTCACATAGCTTAACCAAGGCTCAACAGATCATGTAGCAACTTCAGGACATGACGTACTCATGGAGAGGAAGCTCAGCTAAATTCTGATAGCTTATCAGCTTTGTCTTTGCCTATGAGTCATTTGTATTTTATTTGTTATGCCTACTACTTTATTTCATTTCTGCCACTGGTATACACTAACTTTTATATTTTTTGTATATTTTTATATAACCTGTATATCCCTTATATTCTTGATTTTCTGAAGCTTGTATATTGTATAGTGCTGTGTGCTTCTTTTTATGTTCCAAACTACTACAGTAAAATTCTGCACTGTAGCCTGTAAATCTACAGCCCACCACAACATATGTTATTTGAATGGTTTTCTTTTCCCATGGGCAGCTCACTGTCCATTGATTTGCATGTCTCATGTTGAAAAGGCCGACCACACATTGTCACTTTTTTAGCTTTAGAAAGTGTTAGTCTCCCAGCCTGCATAGTGTGGAGATAACTAGGATCGGTGAGTGTCTTAATACTCTGTCGACATTATATGTGTTTTTCTAGCAACTTTTTGAATAAATCTAGTTCATTCTCAGATTAGTTTGAAAAGTTCATTGGTGGAATGATAGACATTCCTTGTTATGGATGTTATTTGAAAGACTGATCAACTTATAAATACAAAATTGTAGTTAGATAAAATAATATCTTGTTGCTTTAATTAAGGGACGAGTTGGCCTTAGTAATTATTGGTCAATGTTGAGTGGTTAAGTGGTGCATTTGGGCTGTGAAATGAACTGTTGTGCCAAGCTGCATCTTGGTACAGACAACTGTGTGAAGAGTTTTGAAAAAGTGGCTTCAGTATTGACCGATGCGAGTTAGAAATCGGAAAAAAACTGTAATACTGTCATAGCCCACTATCCTATATTACCATTCACCAACAACATCAATCCATGTCTGCAAATGCAAATAGTCGTATATACTCAGTGTTTCTGTATGTGATAACATAGTATGAACCTGTAAAATTATTTTATGTGGTATGGTAAAAACAAATGTAAAAATGTCATAACGTGTGTGTGTGTGTGTGATTCAGTGTCACAACTAGAGGTGTCAAGTTCAGCATCCAGGATGCATTCAAATCTACTGGTTGAGCATTCAAAACCAAATGATAAAAACAAATCTCTAACTCAGAACAATGCAAATCAGGTTCAACCCAGCAGGAAATCTTTAAAGCATTTGAAACAATGGACTATACTGAGCTTACTAGGTTTCTTTGATGCCTCTTGTTTTATTCCAGATTGTATAATGGCATCTAACAACACATCATCCTCCTCTTTGGAATGTGAACCCTTCAGCTACGACACCGTAGATGTGGCTGTCTCTGTCCTCTACTTCTTCTTGTTCCCGATTGCCTTGCTGCTCAATGGAGTTGCAGGCTGGGTCTCTCTGCACCTCCAGTCCACCTCTACCTTCATAGTGTATCTGAAAAACCTGGTGGCTGCTGACCTTCTCATGACCTTGACACTCCCACTAATGGCGGCCAGTAACCTCCCAGGAGCAGGAATTCAGTTAAAAACGTTTGCCTGCCGTTACGCCAATGTAATTTTCTACTGCAGTTTGTACACAAGTATTGCTTTAATGGGTTTTATCAGTCTAGACCGCTTCTTCAAAATCGTTAGACCGTGTGGCAGGTTGTTAGGGCAAAACCTAGTCTTCGGTCTTGTAATGTCTGCCTCGGTTTGGGTTGTCATATTTGGAACCACCGCTATCCCAACCATTATTCTAACTGACCAGTATCCTGGTAATACAACAGGAGATTTCTGTATGTCCCTGAAAGGTCCAGCTGGCTTGAGTCTTCACAAGGTGGTGGTTATATTTATGGAGGCTCTGTTCTGGTTTATCTGCATGCTGATTGTGGTTTGCTACATCTGCATCACCAACAAGGTCCTCCAGTCCTTTAGAAACTCTGGGAGCAACAATAGCCAGGGGAAGAAGAAAACCAAGCTAAGAGTCTTCTTGGTTCTCCTTGTGTTCTTTGTATGTTTTGTGCCTCTCCACATGTTGCGGGTTCCATTCACACTACATGAAATCCTTGAAGAGGATGTCTGCACTCAAAGTTGGATAAAGACAACCACTAAATTTGCCTTATGGCTCTCTAGCACTAACGCCTGCCTGGACCCTCTTCTCTACATCTATTTGTGCAGGGAATTCAAAGAGAAACTGACTGATATGATGAAAGTTAAAGGTATCTGTACTGAGTGAAATTCAGGCATAGAAGGGGATACTTCACAGTAGAAAGAAATAATATATTGGCCATCATCTGGAACACCTTTAAGAAGGTAGAGACATAAAAGATGTCCACAACTACAAATTGTGCATGTAGCCTGCTGTTTGATTTCATGGATTTGTGCCGAGCTAAGTAAGAGAATGATCATGTCTTTCAGCAGTACTCACTTTTGATCCTTAAATTTTGTCTTGTAGTGCCCTCTAGTGAGTTTATGAGGATTAGCATCTTTTGAGTATATATGTATATGAAGATACATGTATTATGAATGATATGTATCAGACTGCCTGTCCTTTATGTATGTATATATGTATGTGTGTATATATATTTGTATATGTATGATTGTGTATGAACATACAAGTTAATCCTTGTTTCCATTGGTTATAATCATCACACTTTTCAAAACTTCACAGTACATTTCAAACTTGAGGTTGAGGTGTCACATGTTGTCATTGTTTCTACTGGGACCATGACTTGGGGTTTCACCTGTCTCTTTTGGTATTGGTTGAAGGCCAGTCCTTTTTCCTGTGTTTGCATCTGTCCGGATGAAGTGTCAGTCTGGTCACAGATGAAATGTTGTATTTTCCTATTGTACATTAGGAAAATTAAAGGCGTGATTTAAGCACCTGTGAGTACATTGTCATACAATTCAGTCTGGCCACATCGTGTTCAAGAGGGTGAGTAAAGTTATCACCTGTAAGTTGTTCAAAATATATATCTTAAACTTATCATTAGTTCAATGTGTGTTGCTAAAATTAAACTAACTAAAATATTTGTTATATTTCTTAAATCTTCTTTGTTGAGGCCATGTAATTGTATTAATGTAAGATTTTTATGTCAAATAACTTTTCTGGAAATCTAAATGTTAGTATTATTTGTATTAATGTCTATTACATAGAAAATAAGTAAGGCAAGTAAGACATGATGTTAGTGACTGGTACAGATTAGCAGACTCTAATTTGTAATGAATTCAATACCTAATTATTAATAATTAATTAATTCAGTAATTAATTCAATACCTTAAATAAGGATAACTGTGACTATGTATGCACAGGTTTATGCATTTTTTTATGCACTTTGACAATTGTATTCTAAAGTTTCAATTATACTAGTATATAGTATATATATATATAGTACCTAGCTTGGCATCCAAGATCAGCTTCTTCTGATTTGAGTTTTGTGAATGCAATAAAATGTGGAAACATAATTTCTGATTATATAAATTAGAGTTTGTATGCTTATAATTGGTGGATTGACCTGCTATAGTGAAAGGCATCAATGCTGATCCATATTTCAACATTACTGTGCGTTATTTGGTATTATTTTAATGACGTGGCCTTTAGCTCCCCACATGGGATAATTTCTCCCTTCTTATGAAATGTTTTATCAAAATGGAAACTTTGTCCTCCCTGACCAAGCTCTAGTCTGTTTAAGCAAGCCCCCGGCTTCCCCATTACATTTTGCCAAGTGCAAAGATGTAGTATTGCGTTTCTCAGGTGGTAAACCGCAGATAGGCGTAACAGAGAACAACTCAAAAAATTCTGTGCAATAACTCTTGCAAGATCATCTGTGCTTTGACACTGGTTGAACTTTCTTTTCGAAACTTTTTTTTTTTTTTGCAGGTGCAGTGATGACAACAAATCTTACATTTCATGTTCCTCTGAAATGCGTCAGCTCCAATCAAAACTTAATGGCTCTCACCATTTTGTACTTAGTGATGTTCCCCATAGCCCTGCTGCTCAATGGCGTAGCAGCCTGGATCTCTCTGCATCTCCACGCCACCTCGACCTTTATGGTGTACCTGAAAAATCTGGTAGTTGCTGACCTTATCATGACCTTGATCATCCCAATCAAAGCTGTAGATAAGCTGCCAGGTGCACCACGCAGCTTACACATACTTGCCTGTCGTTATTTCAATGTCATTTTCTACAGCTGTATGTACACAAATATCGCTTTGTTGGGCCTTGTCAGTCTGGACCGCTTCTTCAAGATTGTCAGACCTTGCAGCAAGTTATTGGGTCAGAACCTGATCTTCGGCAAGCTGATGTCTGCCTCACTCTGGGTAATATTGTTTGGCAGCACAGCTTTACCAACCATGATGCTAACTAACACACCACTAACCAACAAAACAGCTTTCAGCCTTTGTATGGCTGTCAAAGGACCAGCTGGACGTCGTTACCATGAATTGATGGCGATCTACATGAATGTTTTTTTCTGGGTCATCAGTGTGGTGGTAACGGTTTGCTACATTTGTATCGCTAACAAGGTTATCCAGTCTTTCAGAAAATCTGCGAGCAGCAACAACCAGGGAAAGCAGAAGACCAAGCTACGCATCTTCCTGGTTCTCATTGTGTTCTTTGTCTGCTACGGCCCATACCACTTTGTGAGGATCCCGTACACTTTTCAACAGACCAACCAATTTGATGCCTGCTCTCAAGGCTGGGGCAAATCTGCCAAGGAATTCAGTCTGTGGCTGTCCTCCACAAACGTCTGCCTGGACCCACTTATCTATGTCTTTCTGTGTAGAGAGTTCAGGGAGAAACTGATGTCTATGATGAAATATGTCACTATCTCATCCCAAGTAGCTGCAGCAGGCAAAGCATAGCATAGAGGAGATGCTGTCAGGGGTCATGTAGATTGGTGGCCTTCATCAGGTATGCCAGGCACCTTGGTGTGCCATGGACTGAGCTCAGTATGTAAATGAAAATGAAAGTTCAAACATAAAATTAATGTTTCACACATTTATTTACATTATGGTATCTATTGCATTTATTTTATCAAGCTTGTGCTGTGATGTTTTGTGTATTGTCAAAGTGTGGCTCTGAATAGCTTGAAGATATGAAATACAATATAAGTATGAGACAAGAGGGTGATTCAATTTTAATGTCATCAACAACAAAAAAATTAATTCCATTTTGTTGTTGCCCTAGAGTTTTAAAATCAGACTGCAACTGAAGTAGCAAGAAAGATGAATGCAGATGAAATGCAAAACAAGTTTTCTTCATTGACTTTTGAATTTCATACCCAAGTCATTTATGATAGTACCTCTCTGTAAATCTGTGTTTTATGTCTTTCATGTGGCACTGCAGATGTGCAATGTCTATCAGTCAATGTCACTGATTTGTGGCATCATGTAAACACAGCAAATCAACTGTTAGCAGGGAAAATCTATACAATTAATAAATGATTTAAACAAGCGTATGTCAAAATATGTATCTTGTAAACAAGAACAATGACCATCAAAATGTCCACGTTCAAACATCTTCAAACACGAGTACTCAAGATACATATTGTTACTTTAGAATAACATTGTGTCCAAGAAAATACCAAATCACTATATTTAGGCATTTCCTCTATCAAGAATGCACTGAGCTGTGAAGCAAAGAAACTGGGTCGCAAATTTAACCAATGTAGTAATCAAATCAAATATGTTTAACATGGAATTAAGACATCGTACTGTACAGTGCTTCTTGAGTTAGAATGCTTTAAAACTACTTTCAGCATTAATAATCTTTCGATTAAAAAGTCATTGTTTTGTACACTCCATTTAGTGTAGCAAAACTGAGCAAATGAAGTTGTTTACATATATACAGGAAACCAAGTTTGAAGGAAGTTACAGTCACGAGAATTGTGTAAGTTGGTGTTAAATGTACGTAATTTCTTCATTTAGGTTTTCCCATAACTCATAATTCCTGGTCCAGATCCAAGCAATATCACACAGGAAATGGTGCTGTGTTGTTCACAGAACACACTATTTTTGTCAAGATAGCACAAAAGGGAATAAAAGTCTGCCTGGACCCACTTATCTATGTCTTTCTGTGTAGAGAGTTCAGGGAGAAACTGATGTCTATGATGAAATATGTCACTATCTCATCCCAAGTAGCTGCAGCAGGCAAAGCATAGCATAGAGGAGATG